>MNPL01003203.1:0-11331 GCA_002081605.1 Tropilaelaps mercedesae
TATATATATATATATATATATGATGTCGTTAGCTATCTTATATTGAAAAAGTATAAAAATGGCTAATGGTGCTAGGGTTCATCGAAGTATGGCCAGTATGCAGTGCAATTAATAAATAACCGAACATCGATAAACTTAGGCTAGATATTCAACCAGAGCAAACGGAGCACGATTTTATCTTGAAATATCAATATAAATACAAGAAGACGAAGGCTTTCCATAGCTTTCCAACAAGTGATATACTCTACCCTGTCAGGTACATTCAGACGCCCGACGCGTGATTACCACCACATTGGACTAATACGTATAAACCCAATAGGGAGTGAGTATTAAGTAATATTAAATGGTTATTGCTAATCTGAAGCCGTCGTTAGCGCATATCGTAATTACCTTCGTTGTCAAGGTGTCATATCTGACAATGATAATCGCTATCTGTGTTTTTGTGCCTGTCTATGTCTCATGTGAATTTTGTGAACCTTTGTCGTCCGTATGGTTACCACCTAGCGATAGCAGAACCGGTAGAACGTCACATTTTGATGAGGGTGGCCTTTGTGTCAGCGACACCGCACAGGCATACCAGGACAACATCGAAAAAATTAGACCTCGCCGAATAAACGCGCGTCAATGACAGAAATCGCCGTTTGGCTTTATCCACCGGACTCTACGACAATAATCCTATCTACAGTAAGAACATGTGCTCCGTTTTGCAACATAGTGTCACAATGTCAACGCCGCTGAGAACCAAATGGATTGGCAAGAGCAACTTAAAGAGAGTAGGCGGTTATCAATAGATAGTCTGGTGGAACTTATTGTTGTTAGAATTTACGAGTAAAGGAGTGAATAAATGAGCTGTCCGCCTACTGACTGTCGCGCTATATGGCCGACATGAGTATCATGGTATAGCGGATTATCTCTAACATTCGCTCTGTCGAGGTGAAGAGTATTACGAAAGCACATTGTCCAAAACTGACACGAAGAATATTTGTGGGTGGATGGCCGAGACAACTGGGCAACCCATCAACAGCTTCTCCCTTTGGACCATCAGCATGAACTGATTAGTCCGGCTTGATTGAGCATAAAAAAAAGACTCAGAAAGAAATCTTTGTTCTCACGCATAGATCATGAGCGGCCACTTCATAATAAAATGGGGCGTCTTTAATGTAGTGCAGCCATACATCATTTATGTTCAAGTCGGAAATGTTTTGACAAGGTGGATGATCATCATCATTTTTTCTGTGTTTATGTTCATTTCTCACATGAGTTGTTATCTCAAGTGCGATACAATTAATTGCGTCATTGTGTGTCGGTACGTGTGGCTGCGCATGGCTTTTTTCTGACACCATGGCATAAATGAGCGTAGTCAGAAAGTTGGTAAAATATTCAACTGCTCTTGGCACAAAATGACGCGTCATTGCGATCGGGTGGTCGATATCGTGGACGTCGAGATGGCGGCTTTGCGACCGGTCTGTCCGTCTGTCAGGGTTTTAAAAACGATATTGATTGCTGAAATACGACTAGACAGATGAAGGATGAGGGACGAGCGACGCTTTTTGTTGCCGATTTTTTCTTTTAAAGAAGTCTAGAGATGTAGCACGTCCCGAATAGTGTCGTAAATTGTGCTTAAGAGAACGAAGGCTGGAACAGCCAACATGAATTGCAAAAATTAGCTCCTACTAAATGAAGGTACCGATCCTACAGCTGGTGCTAAATCCGGGAAAGTTTACAAACTTGATTTGGCAGCCAACCAAATAACGATTCCAACTGTACACCGTAGCGGCGACCGTTCGCAATCTAAAAATTATATCGCGTCGACAAACTCCCCCGCAAGACATTGCTGATACCGCCGGTGGCCCATCTACCCGTCAACCACGCGACCAAGTAAGTCGCTGGTAACAATTCTGTCTACGCTGACGAAGCCAAGAAGGAGGAACAATTTCAAGTATACCGATATCACATTTGGGTCGCTGTAACAGCAATTCCAAAACACCATCCCTACGCCTTTCGTGGCCCTTGCAGCGTCAACCGCGGCCATCGCACCCCGACACAAGTGACTGTGGCGCAAGTTCCATGGCGTTCTTGTGTGACTCTGTGATAGCGTCGTAGCTGGCTAGCACCGCAAAGCGAAGAACTCCGACCAGGGGAGCGGCTCGCGACGTCTCCCCAAGTTTCGTCCTGCAACGGCTGGATAGAGCGAACAGGTAACGACGAAGAACGAAAGAAGTTTCATGATTATGACGATGACGGTGATCAAGATGATGATAGTGGCTGGGGGGCCGGGCTGGAAAAAAAGGGGGTGTAGCACAGAGAGGATGACATAGCTGAGAGAAAGGCAAGCGAAGTGACACGAAAGAGCCAACCGAAGAGGGGAAGAATAGAGGGAGTAGACATCGGTCGGTATGATGGAACGACAGACATACCCTCGAAAACATTTGGAATATATACCTATAGAGAAAACGAGGAGGGAAATGGGAGAACGTCTCGAGGCGGTTAGAACATTTCTATATATATATATATGTGTATATATATACGCGTGTACGAGTATTAGTATGGGCTACTTCTGTATGGCGCCTGGAGGCGAAAGCCAGAAAGCTGAATCGTAGGGAGCGCGGATCAAAGTCGGACAATCCCCGGATTCAGACAGATTCACTGACGTAAAATATACAAATGAACAGACGTAGGTGCTAGAAATCTACAACAGGAAATTGGAATGTGAACATCTATCACCAATAGCCTAGAAATCATTTGTATTATCGTCTGTATACGCAGCACGAAAAATAATGACGACGGCAAAGCAAAGGAATATGGACAAAGGGGTGAAGGATAGGTATAATAATACCCATGAGAGCAATAATCATGGCTTCTAATAAATCTAGAGCGAATAAAAGGATCTAAGCTGTGCCACAGATGTCTCTAGGAAGGAGGAAAGTGCAACTAGTATCGTAACAAGACAAAAATAGAACGAGAATTGTAAGCTCGGCCTAGTAAAGATAATATATTTATATGATGCTCAAAGTACTGAATGCATGGCAAGGAACAGCACCGTGAGGTGTTCAATATTCGCCCATTTTCTGGTAGTTTGTGGATAGCCGTAAATCATAACTTAATTCGCATTTTTAAATATCCGAGCTTACGCATGCAGTTCACTTTAAGTTCATCGCGTTGTATTCTCTACGTCGCTGTATTTGGACATTTTTGTTTCTAAATGATACTTTTTTTTGCTTTCAGGTAAGCGAAAGGCCTTCTCAAAATAAATATAGAGCAAACGAACGCTGGCTGATCGTCGATGTTGTAGGGTAACGTTGAGCATCGGTCGCTGCTTCCTCCTCGACTTGATGGTGGGGGCATTGCCGGAACGCCTCTTTTGGCATCTGCTAGCAAGAGCATGGCGTGGACTGTGACTACGTATGCAGGCAGATCCGCCCGGGGAGAAGTAAAATCGTATAGCGTACAGTGTTAACTTCCATAAGTTAGTTATTCAATATGCTAGAATTTCTTTGATGAAGTCACTTCCTACCGGTCACACTGACTGCACATTGCCGACATATTAACCTTAAATAAAAACGCATTTATAAGTTGATGTATTTCGCCAACACTAGGGCTCATGTCAATGTACTACGTTGCTCCATGCTTTCTTCACGTTGTTCTGATTCTTCTTCGTCTTCGTGTGACCCAAGCCGTTGCACCCTCTCCGAGGAAGTGGTGGGCCGGTCCGGTCGAGAGGCACCTCCACGCCAATCGACCGCGAAGCCGAAGAAACCCACAAAGGAATTTGAGGGTTAATTCAGACCTCTGCTTCTTCTGCTTCGGCTGCTGCTGCTGCTCTCGCTAGCGAACAACCCGCGCACCTCCCCAAGCACAAGAAGACGAGAGTGAAAAAGAAATAGAAGCTCTGACGGAGAGGAGCCACGTCTCGTTCTCTAGTTTCTTCTATGTCGTTTTTTCGACTCAGCGTGAAAGGTCGAACCGTCTTCGCCGGCCATCGGTCGGACATTTGACCAGCAGGTTTGGTCCACAAGCTTCATAAGATAAGAACGAACGACAGAAGGAGGACCGCTTGGACGCGAAACGAAGCTCGCTTCTGTTGTTGATGCGCTTGGAGGGGCATCTGCGTTCGATCCATAGGACTGACGAATAGAATCAAGATGCCAGATGAGAGCATATGGACTAGGGTAATGTGGGGCGATCTTAGTCTCCTGGTTAGGCAAGCGTATGTCTTGGATCTTAGACTTTTCAGTGGTTTAATATATACCTGCTGAGACAATTTTACATACCTGGTACGTCTAAGTCGCTTTTCTGTCAAACTCCTTCTTCGTCTATCTTCTGTTGGTGCTTATCCTCGTAAAGAACGTTCAAGGGCATGTGTGTGTGTGTGTTCAATAGTGTGTGTATGTTTGCGCATGTATGTAGAATGTGCTGTCTCCTTTTCTGCAGATCACTTGCGCACCAACCGGCCGAAGCGATTGAGTCGGTTTCAATCTGGGTCTCTGCCTGTCTCTGTGTCCAGTTCCTCTTTCGTCCTCCTTTCTTTCTCTTTGCCTGCAACGCGAGTTGGATTCGGGCCCAGGCCGAATAGCTATGCCGATCTGTTGTCAATGATGCACTCAAGTGCAGTGTGTGGCCAGTTGGCTCGTCGCAAGTCAAACCGAATCGCGGTAATGGCAGAAGGCGTCGGGGAAGGGAGGGGGGCAGCAACAACATATTATTTTGTCCCTCTGTCGTCCTTCACTCCACAGCACTTGTTTAGTTTGTCTGCTAGTATTTGTGCTAGTTGCGTACACATTCGAACGAATCTGTGAGAAGCACTCTTTCACACAAATGTTCGAATTTCGGCATATACCAGTGTCCAGAGGAGCATGCGCTGTTTACTGGAAGGTGGAAAAAAATCAGATTGTGATGAAGAACTGTGTGTTGTGCTATCACTCTTGTTTTTACTGGATGTGCATTTTTGTTGTAGCAAAAAGCGCTGTTTATAAGTGGAAGTTCTGAAAAGGTACGTCCAGCTACAAGTTTTGATCTATGAGAAATTTCAGTAGTGTTTGGTCCGGATCGGAACTTACCTTTGAGGGACAATTAAATGTGACAATGAAAATGGCCAATTAAATAGCACTTACGAAAAGTCTGTTCCGTTCTTTGCCATCGTGACAAAGTGAGCCTTCGAGTCGTTAATTTGAAGCTCATTGATTTAATCTATAATAGACCATTCGCTGATGTCTTGTCACAGTTCCAACGGATGTTAACATGCGTGCACCGCAAAGGCCTTGTTAGTTTCGTAGTTCTTTTTTTAGTTAGTCCCATTGTTACAATGTAAACCCTGATCACGATTATCTGGCGATGGCTGAAACAATGAAGCAAGATTAGACGTTTCTTAAAAATTTACTTCAAAAATGTGCCATTACCCGAAGACTATGTTTCCGAACAATTGTCCAAGTTACACGCTTCTCCCTTGTAGCTGTAGTTTAAAAATGGTCCACGAAAATTCATACTAGGGCTACCATACCAGCAGGAATTGATGAAAACAAATCAATAAAGCAAATTTTCGCAATTCTAGGTTTTATGGCTACGCTGAAAATGCACGCGCCAAGAACATAAGTAAATCTAAGAAGATGTTTGTGTGATTTGAATCGTTTGGATTCGTTGTCCCAAATACTATTTCGGAGCCCCAGTTTCGATTTTTTTACATAAATCAATTTTTTACATAAATGGAAAATATGTATGGAAAAAAATTAAGGAAGTGGGAAAACATACGGTATCCACACAGTTGACATTAAAAGGCATGAGCTGGGGTCACTAACCAAGTTACAACAATAACAAATGCGAGAGCAAGCTACAAGTAAGGTCAAGTCCAATATTTCCCAACCCCTTGAAATTCTTTTCGACGTAATTCGCTTTATAGCTGATGTCGCTGTCGCCATTGTTGTCATTGGCGGAAAAAGTTGCGCATCACGCACAACTTCACGTTGCGTGGCTTCACTTGAAATTTTGTTACGGGTATGCTTACATGTCGTATGGCAACAGCTGTGGGGCGTCATTTTTCAACAGGATCCACCTGTCAGCTTATTCATGTGTTTGCATTGGGTCATCGCGCGTACGTGTACACATGAGTTTTTTTGTTGTTATACCTCAGGCGCAAAGCGACAGAAGGCAATCTTGCACACGCAGGTTCGGCTAGCGCTTGAAGACACGCAGTGCGCAACGCGCCGTATTTGCGCGTTTCAATGAGCGTTCATGTCTCTGTATGTGCACCGACGGAAATCAACAGATCGTACGTTTGTTTGGTGGCAGGCAATTACTCATTTTAATGGCAAGGTTTATATGCAGTGCCATGCTGTGGTGCAAAGGACATATGCAAAGGAAATGGATGGTTCCGGCTGTCGATAAACAACAACAGCCATAGACGAATGCAGCAATAACATCGGTCGTCGTGCGGATAAACCGTTGAGATAGACCAGTCAACGGACGGCATCCAGCTCAGTGCTGGCGATCAACGGTCACCGACGGACAGTCGAGTTGTTCGCTCGAGTCTGAGCGCGGATCGGTCGTACCGTTGAACGGTCTATCCGATTCGCTGAGGGTGACAGTGCAACGGTTCTTACGATCCGTTGTCAATACCGAGGCGAACATTTTCACAGAACGCTGAACGCAGAAGGCTAACCGTTTCAGTACATCTGCGTTGTGCTTGCGGTGTCTATGTCGATGCAAACGAGCGGCAGTCCACTTTTAGGCCGTTGTCTAGCAGAGTTTCGTACTTCGGTAATTGTCGACGCTCTGCGTTGACTCGCATCGTAATGAGTACCCATCTCGGTAGTGGTTGATTGCTCTGCTTGCGTCATATTACTCACCAACCGCTATAAACAGCCGCTACTGTTTATGGCACTTTAAATGTTTAGCTGTAGGGTTAAGTTTGCACGAAGGGTTTTTCTTTTGTAAGAAGTTTGTGAAATCCGAAGGTTGCTATTTATCTATGGATAATGCGATACGTTGTGCGTATTATGACAGCTCGTGGCGTGATGGGGGGCTTTTATGGGGCCGGCTTTTAGTGGACATTCTAACTGGACAATGAAATTTAAACTGTTATTGTTATTACCTTAGAGCATTTTTACTGTTATCGTTGCGTTTCTAGGTTTATTTTTCGTTCTCAATTTAGTTAACAACAAACACATCGACTGTATTGTCCTTTTTGTCATCTTATACGGGCTTATGGGTTGGACGAATAAAGAATAGCACTATAGGTAGAAAGCGTACATCTATTTGACTACGACAATCTGTTATCCTCAATTCTTGACCGTCTCTGTTTGACATATTCGTAGATTAATTGAACGCAGGTTATCGTCGCGTGAATATGCCTAACACCGAAGGTTCAACCGAATAGCAACCGTTTTTTCAACATTCCTATTTATTGACCCATGGATAGTATCGTCATTTCGTTGTTGTGATGTTGTTGCATCGTTGACGTCGTCGTTTCTGTTGATGCGACGAATCCATGTGCGAGTAGTATGCTCTGGAATGCGACACCCGAGCCGTGCGTGTATCGTTCTAGTGATACAGAGATATGGCTGCAAAACAATGGCGCCGTCAAGCTCCAGCCCTAGCGCCCGGTCGTGGGTAATGCGTGTCTGTACACGCACAGCCATCAGCGATACGACACTACAATCAGCTGGACAGCTATGTAGCATTGCACCGCGATTGACCAGACCTGAGCGGCTGGTTGAGCCGTTCGCCATGATCATGATCACTGGCAGATGACTGCGCCTGCTGGTCGAATACTTTCAAGATATCGTCGCACGCGCGGATGTGCGAGTTGAAAGCGGCTAGCAATATTTTCTGTCTATGCAGGAGCACCAAATTTCACACAGGTGCGGTACGAGGTCTGGCGAGGTTGGATATCCGTCGCAGGAACCCGGATCACAGGCAGACAACGCAACAAACTTTACGGGTACCTGCTGTGCGTTGGAGACACGGCGAACCGGCAGTCGGCAGGCGACAATCGTGACATCACGATGACGCTGATGATTCGTCTGCCAAGGTTGTGGCCCGTTATTCCAGGTGCGGCAATGACGCTCAGCAGCGACGGCGACAGAGATAGCCTGACTGCCCACGCAGGCATCGCGTTTCTGTTCAACTTATTGCCAATATTATTATTGCTGTTCGTGCTGTTGCCAATTGTTTGGATGAATTCTCAACGGGAAATGTCAGTCGCGATTGATTGCCATACATCGATACGTGCATGTCCATGTGAACTTTATACGCATAAATATAATGGTGACTCATCTCTTTATGACATTTATGTGACACTATTATCACTCTACTACTACGGTTATAATAATAATAATAGTAATTACTATTATTATCATTTTCACCATCGTGTTACGGACGGTGCACGCTCAATGTCAGGAACTTGTGCGGACTTGGAAAAATGATAGTCAGCCTGTGACGGTGGAAGTTAGTAGTGGAATATAGGATAGGTGAGACCCTGTTTTACACTGATTGTATATATTGATTGGCTTTACCTAATTAATGTGTTAATTTGCGTCCCCTGCGCGAAATTTCGCTCAGGTACGTACGCAGCAGTGGTGAATGTTAGCCGCGAAGGACAAGATAAAGAATGTTGCTGTAGAATTCGATGGTTCAGTTGCGTGCATAGAAAAGTCAGGGGTAGAAGCTGACGACAACAACTATGAGTAGAGGGTGCAGGAGGATGTACCAGCAGCTACGATGTTCCGCGTGTACGATGTGAACGACAGACTCAGAATGTCACGACGTAATTTTCCTCTCGCCTGTTGCGCTGTTTCCTTCGATGTCATCATTCGTTTCGCCCCCGCCGTCTTCGACGCCTTCGCCTTCACCACCTTTGGCATCGTAGTACTTTATTTAATCGACAGAGTCGTCTAGAACCTCGTCATCGTCTACATGTTCTCCCATTTGTTGGTTTTCCTATTCATAGTTTCGACCTTCCTTTTCAATTTCTCTATTTACGAGAAAGTTCTTTAGATTTATTTTCTTTCATCCATTCACCAGCGGAGATCGTGAAACAAGTCAGCGGTGGCCCACAGCAGATTTGTTGGTTAGGTCAACGCGAATCAGGACGGAGTGGGAGGACTCAACAAAAGAGTAACTATTGACAGAGCAACAACAGCGAAGCACTCGTTAAACGAATGAGAATGGCCTCAACGCGGCGTGAGATGAGGGTAGGCGATCACAGGACCTGCAAATTCCGCTTGCTGTCATCGAAACCCGTGTATCTGCCTTTCGCCGCTCAACGAACATTCTTGGCTCCCACTAAGGTAGTTGGTTAGCAAATTTTTCTCCCTCTCAATCCGCACCTCCTCTGACACACATGCCGAAGCGAACGTATAGACGCGTATGTATAAAGATACGTACGTTACGTCTACTATCCGAGGGAGGAGAAAGTCGTTTACGACTATTTGAAGAGCTCTATGCTGTTACGTACGTATATGCCGTGGATTCCTGAGCGTTTTCGCTATTTCCTCTTCTGATCTGCTCCATACTCTACCTTCACTATGTTTTCAGCGTGTTGATTACGCGATGACGTCGAACACGCCATATCGCATGGAGCCGTAATAAACCAAGGCTACGCTCTCACCTCCGTTCGCGTAAAATATCTCAACCTGCTGACACCGCTGTGTTTGCTCTTTTTGCTTGTTAGTTGCGTGCCTAACTTGAAGACAGGGAGAAAGAAGAGTAAGAGCGAGGAGGGACTAAAAAGCTGTACTGTTTGTCTCAGCGGCCCGTCGAGTGGCCACCCATGAAACTGTCCAAACTTTATTATGCCATGGGGAATTACTAAGTCGTGCTGGTAGTCAATTGACGTGTAAACGTATCAGGATGATGCCTGGTTACTTGCGGTGCTCGGGGCAGAGAGGTATGCTACACGAGACGTATTCAGAGATACCCCCTTGCTACAGCACACATCGTTACTAAATTGGAGCAACACTAGACCTATGAAAAATGTGCACGAAAATCTCTCGCTAAGAATTCTAATACTGGTGCTGGTGGCGACTTTCCCTAGACTATACCTTTTGTGCTAGTAGCTGATAAAGAAAGATAGATTATTTTGCTGTTACTTTTTGCTGCTGTTTCTGGTACAAGCGCTTTCCTCGTGCCTGTTCTTGCCATTCATTCATGTGCATATTTCTTCGACAATAGAACCATATAGGGAAGCTAAGTGCTGTTAGAACACCGCTCAGTGCAAACCATTACAGTACATTCATTTCTCTCGTTCTCTTTCGCTCTCTTTCTCTTCCTCTCCTTCATAATAAAAACATCGGGATTACCTTATTTTACCTGTATATGTGCTATTCTCGAATTGGTCTCGTGGCTATCTACGTGGCCACGTACCATTCATATTTTTCGAAAACAAAACACATTTAAACCACATCACTACTATCGAAGAGGTTAAAAACGATATTTCAAAGTGCATTAACGTACACGAGCCTTATGCATATGAAAAAATTGTCGAATATTGGGTATTTCGTGTCCAACTTGTAACAGAACGACCTCAGTAATATTGCATTTCTTTACTGAAGCCATTTAATGTCTCCGTGAAAAATTCTAAACACGCGCTCTCTTCGGATTTGTCTGACCGAAGAATCGTGTACGTAAGCCGACTGGCCTACTAATATACGCGTGCCCACGCATTCACCCAATAGGTTTATTCAATATAGCCAGAGAGACCAACCTCGCGTCGTTTTTCTATGTACCGCTCAGACACTCCCTTCTTTTAAGAGGAGCTTCACACGTGAATGCGGCAACTACGACTGCTTGGCTTAGGGCATTTGACGCGCTGTTCTCTGGGTAAGGGCCAGGAACAACTAAGGAACATTTAAACTGAACGTTTAAACGCTGTCAAACAGGGCACAGAAGAATCAAATAAGAGAGTGCTTGGAGCTAACTTGTGCAAAAGCGATTGTGCAGTGAAAAAGATGAGCGTAGAGAAACGGTGGATGTGAAGGTCGTACGACAGAATGATGACAAATCAATAAAGTAGACCGTCAGGCCCAGACACGTGAACCTAATGGAAGAACAGGATCGGGATCGCTTGCGCACCGAGGTGGTTCCTCTAGCAAGCTAGCTAGCAAAATAGCCGAGTACTTTACAGCTGCTATTTTTCGTTATCGTTAAGTCCAGCTATATAATTAGGCCTTTAAAGCATTCCAGGATGAAGCCATTAAACGGCATGGCATGGACGAAAAACGGAAACTCAAACATATCGAAGTCAGTTTGCATATGGAACTTGACATGAAATCCAGACTCTAATAGCAGAGGAATTTCAAGTTTACATATATATATATATATATATATATATATATATAT
>MNPL01003204.1:0-31489 GCA_002081605.1 Tropilaelaps mercedesae
TATATATATATATATATATATATATATATATGACCTACTGTGTGTGTGTCAATTTTTGATCGATAGCTAAAAAATCATTAGGATCCAGTGAAGTAAAATTACTATTCGGCAATATCTATCGAAGTTTTGATTTTCAGTATAAGTTAGCACGTCGGTCGGTGTTCCAGGTGGCAGTATTTTCTTATTCGTTTTCGTGATTTAGGAGTTTAAGTCTCAGACATCGTGAGACTTACCATAGGTTCTCAGTGTGAGAGAGACTAAATTTTACAACTTCTAGGAAAGCTACCGCAGTCTCGTGTGTGGATTAAGCTTCGGGATCAGCTACGAAAGGATCAAAACGCATGGGAAACGTATGGATATCGCTATCTTTTTCTTGCGTCGAAACTAAGCAGCAGTCTCCAATTGGTCATGCGTCGACCCAGTAAAACGGTACACACTCCAAAAACGTGTAAATTTACGAAATGGTGTTCCTTCATCATTCACACAAGATTCTAGAATCCGCTTAGCTCGAGACCGAATAGAGCGATGGCAGTATTTGTTTCACATTACAAACCGACGCAATATATAGCTTAGAAAGTGGGTCGACTAATAAACAACATTAGACAGGGGAACCACTAAACATTTGTTCTCGTCTTGTATCAAAGTTATTGTAAGCAACTACTTTTTTAAAGTCCATATTCAGCACATGTGGAATGAGTTGCACTTTTCAGTCAGTCGTTATTTGTGAGTTAAAAGAGAGATATTAATATCGCGTTTATATGAGGATAGCTTATAAGCAGGTTGCTTTGTTGAACTCGTGGTCCAATTCAAACTAACATAACCTCAATCTATCTCCATTATGACCAAACTCTTCAAAGAAATAACACTGGCCACTTTCTGTGCTAGCCGCATACATTCCTTATCAAATAGGGCTTTCTGATTAAGCTGAGACACTATATATATATATATATATATACTATAACGCTTCAATATTTTTATTCATTCATTTAAAGGCTTGGAATAACTGATTCGATACCACTGATCTTGTCAACCAGCCGATCAAGATTAAAGGAGCAAAAGCAGACTCGTCTAAGGCTAATACAGAGTTTAGCACCGCCCGAGAGTAGCAACTCGTCTATATTGGATCCAATATTTTAGGTGGAAAAGCACACGGATCGTTAACTACTGGGTGCTACATCCTTCTTAGTCCCAGATTTTATGAGAGCAAAATATTTAGGGGGTGTTTAGTTAGTGTTTGTCAAAAGCTGCTAAAGAGAGCAGGCAGCTGATCCTGATTTTACGATTTCTACGAATGTTGTAGAGATGTTTCAATTCGAGCTGCTCCGAAGTTGAATGCAGATTTCGCTTAGACAAATAACACCGGTGTTACCAGCAGCCGTCTTGCTGTCTACTCTCATAATTATCTTCGTTCTCTATTAGCCCCCTCGGCAGTACCGTAGAGGGTGGCAATAAAGTGTTTCGCTTTGGCCTAGATACTAATGAACCGTTGTTTCACTCCGTGTTTTCGACTTCGGCGTTCTCGGGCATCATTGAGACGTATGCGGGACGTTTTCAGTTGATGTTTATTTAATTGAAAGCAAAATCAAAAATTGTTTGTTAGTAATTGTTCGGTAAGGACCATGGTGTGCCTTTGTTTGGGTATGCTTTGATTGCGACATACACAACTGAGTTCAGATTTGAATCCTCGTTGAAATTAAAACTGTTTAAGGGTGTATTTAAAAACCAAAAGCAAAATTCTCACAATTTGAGAGAAACTCCTCTGGGGTAAGCTACCTTCAGTACTAGAAGTTTTTATTACATAAACGGATTTTAAAGGAGGATCCTCAAGAATTAATGTCGTAGTCGTTTTACTTCTTTTGATTAAAATAATTAACTGGTAAATTGTGTAAATAGTATTATTATGTTGTCTAATTAACACTCAACGGCACACACTCCTCCAGTAGTTTTCGCCTATGATTAGAGGTGCATTTGTAACTAAAATAAATAGAGAAGAGGCTACGATCAAAGTGCCATTTAAGGCGACGTAAGATTGATCACATTCCGAACATAAGCACAATCATTCTTGCTTGTGCATGGCCGCTTTCATGACGTGTAACAATTTGAAAAAATCATATCCACCATTTGATTATCAACACATTTTTTCTTGCAAACAGTATACGAGGTAAATCAGACCAATTAATGAAACTCCAGGTTCGTTTGTGTTTCTTCACCATTTATGTCTTGAGTAATTTTTGAACTATTCTTTTTTCTTTTTATCGCGGCTGAATACATAAAACGGAAAATCAAAGGACGGCCCGAGTTGCCCTGTTCACATCAAAATGGAAAATTTAATTGATCGGCTGACAAATCAACGTGCCTTTATTGTCTACATTCAGAAGTGGGTCCTAGTTTAGGCAGGGACGCGACTTTCGTCCTAGACAATCATTTTGCTCATTCATTTTGTTCGCATCAGTTCCTTTTCTACAATCTTTTTATCCGTATTGTTCAGGGATGATAGATACCGATTGATAATATTCTAATTACTATGATGCATTGTTATTATCGCCATTATTATTATTGCTATTATAATGAGAGAACAATCATTTTCTTTTAGGATATATGTCGATTAAATTTGCATCCTCATGAATTTTTGGCTCTTGGTGGATCTATTTCGGTGCTTTTCACTTCTAGAGCTTAGTAAAGGACGACATTTTGCGATGGCATGCATGTGATGATGCACACTGATGTCTGAAAACTTTTCATCCACAAAGATACAAAGCACTCCAGATTTTCGCTTCCTTTCATATGTTGTTCTCGCCTCTCTTTTCTCGGATGTTACAAAGTGTAGGGCGTACAATGCAGGTCCTGGAAAATATACATAAGGGATGTGTTTTTTTATCGTCCGAGTGGGCCAATTATAGACAATTAGAAGTTAGCGTGTTATGTAGATTTGTGAGACAGCGCGAGAGAGCATGACAGGCAAGAAAAAACTACGGGGCCTTGACTGCACGCAAATATGACACTATAAATTCACCGAATTATTCTTTTATTGCCTACAAGCAATTAGTAACGGAACACTATTCTGCAAAAATTATTCATATTTTCATAGTATAAAGGACCCATTCATCAACTATTCTTTGCCACCATAAGTGGTGCTATTGCACAATACGCATAAATCATTTAAAATTCCTATGTTTCGTGATCAAAATAAAATTTACTCCCACGTCTGAATTTTTGCTTTGCGCATTGCTGCCAGTCTCATAAAAAAAATATTTTATTATAGTTCAAACATTGATCGCCTTTGTTGGCGCTCGACAAACGACTTACATCAGTTCATCAGTACATCACCGTCAGCCAATTATAGGCTCTGTTCCAGAAAAAAATTCTTGGTTTTTTACGATACCAGATTGAGCCATTCCAGAGTTTTTCGTAGCCATTTACACGTAACTCCTGTGAAATTCAAGTTCATACCAACGAGAGAAATACTATTTATGATTTGCCGAAAGCTAAGTCATATCAGCAGCTGCTTATTGCATTAGGCTAAAGATCAAGGCAGCGAGGCCGAACATGAAAGATCAGAAGGGAAGATTTCAGCTAGAGGAATTACATAACGATGCAACAAGGGGATTAACAATACGTCACATGTGCGCAACAAAGAGCCAGACATAAGCGACTGTTTGCCGACGGCGACACGTATAGCTATCAGTTTTTACTGGTTTAGGTTTCTTGACGAAGAGGAGTAACGAACGCTGAACAGTTTGCCGCGGAATTCTAACGTAGGCACACGAACACACGGTCTCTTCACGTTCGTCTTACATAGATTGTTCCTGAAGACAACTATGACGTAGACAGCATGCTCGCAGCCTCGCTAAGAGTGCTCTTGGTTGGAGGACGATCTCTTCTCCACGGGTGGTGCGGTGCCGAAAGTTTTAAAGAAATCCCAATGACAACAGGTCAGCTGGTTCCCTAATGTAAGCCTTCAGCTATTCGTCGGTTACAGTCGCAAACCCTCCACCGCTTCTAGATCGATGTAAAATAGACGACTCAACGAAAAGGAGCTTCGATGACCCCAGCAGACACTTCGATGTAGGGGACAGCCGTCACACAGGCGGAACTATCGCAATCATGTATGGTATTTGCTTATATAATCTAAAGCTTTCTTGCTAGAGCTAATGTGTCCGTTGACGTCGCTTAGTTTAAAACGATTTAATACTCAACAAGTGGTCGACAACGTTTGACGCCATTAGCGAAAAATTTGGGTCAATCTAACGCAAATTTCGCGTTATTTTTGAGATGTGTGAATTCAATTAACTGCTTATCTACTTAACACATCTCATCTATTTTGTTGACTTAGATCTGTTCTATACTACACTGTAAAGAATTTTATAGGCTTTTTTAGCATCTTACACTGTACCCTTCTCAACAGAACTCTGCGGCAATCATGGGGTCAAACCTGCGAGACGCCTAGCATTTACGAGATCCTTAGTTAAAGTATCGAACTTTCTGTTAATGCAGATTTGGTAATTAGGTTAGTCTAAGTGTCTAAAACAGACTAGGTTATGATATACCAACAAAACAAACTCACTGCAGTTGCCCTGGATGCTCTCGGAAATAGTTTTATGTTGTGTGCTTTGCTTCACAATAAACTATCAAGCACTAAAAAGTCCCTTCTAATAAATTTGTTTAAATCCTAGAAACCATTTCTGCCGAAAATATAGTTAATCGTATGGATGACCTGATATGAAAGCGTTTGGCTGGATAATTCAATCGAGCATCTACTAGTGTCCAACTGAGTTAAAAAGCTGCAAGTCCGCACTTGAGCAACTACTATTGATTTCAAAATTGATATCATTGCCTTCTACAACGCCCCCTTGAACGCTGAGTGCTATCAATTGCATATTTCGCTTGAGATCAGTTCTCTCTAATGAAGCGCTCGTTGCAGAAAAATAATAATAAACCAGATCAAACTCAATGTAGTGATATCCGCATACATAAGTCACACTTGTTTGCGCTTAAAGAATGCCTGGGTATACGCAGAACTCAGCATAAAGGGCTACCACTAAATATCTGTCATTACGGACTCCATGCCAGTCAAGATTACTTGAAAGAATTTTCGTTACATTTACTTGTTTTTTTCTTAGATGCACCACCATTGTAGTTAGCCGCTAGCGAAGCAGCTGGTACGTACGCCTCACGGCAAAGCTGAGCGCAGGATTATCAACGAGGTTTATCAACAAGGTCTACAGCGATCCATTTTAATACGGCCAGCCGGAGGTATAAATCCGTAGGACAGGTCGGGAAGTGGAACGAACTCTCGCCTTGCTGCTTGTATTGTGTATATCGTTTCTGCGGCGAAGAAGGGCATGGTGTGGCGTTTCGTTTTTGGTTGGTGGGACTGTTTGTGTTGCTTAGTGCTTGCCGCTATCTTAATCCGTATCCCGAGACGCACTTGGAGAGGACACTTCCGAACCACTTGGTCGACATATCTTAAGAACTGCTAGTTACCCACGTCTTTAACTGGCTGAGAGATATCGATTACTTGGTGGTACGCCCCTGTGTAGGATAACGGTAATAATAAGATTGGCTCCTCAGTGAACAATATTGAACCGCTGAGTCTTCGACTGAGCATCCTGCGTATTGGTGACATTGACTGTAGAGAAAAAGTAAAGTCTTTCGTAGTCAAAGAGCACAGGGAAACGTTCTCAGGATCGGAGTAACGAAACGCGTAAAATCAAGCAAGACCGAAAATTCAATTAGAGAAGTTGATAAATAGCTCATGCGCTCCAGCAATGAAAAGTGCAAATTCATCTAGCATATAAATTTATTAAGGAATCTATCTATGAGCATGATTTAGCTGAATTTGTATATTCGATCACCTAGTTTTATATCTCATTTGGCTTTTTGGTTTGTCCCCGGTAAAGTGTACGTTGGCATTTCCCACTTCTGGTAGCCAGTTGTCGAAGTAATTTGTACAGCTGACTTTCTCTAATGACGAACCAGTGTAGTCACCTAGGTACACAATAATTACTATTTACGAGACGTTCGATCACCATAGAGAGAGACGTGCAGTCGACATATAAAGGACCCTCAATGACCTACGCGAATAATATATGGTAATGAGCGTGTCGGTGTAGTATTGTGCTGTGCCTCTTTGTTAAACGTTATTTTCAGCTCTGTCAGTTCAATGAAGTAACAGGTGTGATCTGGTAATTAATGGTGCGGATTGTTCTAGACTATAACTGGCAATCACTATACGCGCATACATATCATATAACAGTGCCATCTTCATTGGGTGTTTGAGTAATACTTGAATTGTATTTTAATAATCCTTCAGTTAATAGCTCAAATCAGTTCAATACTTCAAGGCTTTTAAAAAATAGTAGCAAAGCCATAAAGCGGTTTTGAGAAATGATAACAACGGCTATTATAGATAAATAGGTGGGTACCCTCATAGGACATTGTAAAGTAAAAAAAAATAGCATATAGACTAAGTATATAGATAAAATGCGGTCCCCTTTTAATTATCAAGCCCTTACTTCAGTGAAAAACAGCAAACCGCATATCGAAGTGCACATAAACTATATATAAAAATATATAACTTTCTGTTATCGTTAGTTGG
Source organism: Tropilaelaps mercedesae (assembly GCA_002081605.1). NCBI lineage: Eukaryota > Metazoa > Arthropoda > Arachnida > Mesostigmata > Laelapidae > Tropilaelaps > Tropilaelaps mercedesae. The sequence goes on from MNPL01003204.1 coordinate 6,599, forward strand.
ATCAATTTTATTGGTGTCATAACAGTAGCAAAGCATTGTGTCTTACCACTCTCACTGAGCTTTTAGGGTAAATATATTGAGTGCCTGGATGTAAGCAGACCAGCTTCAACATATTACAGCCGTCGAGTACTTGCATGTGCCTAGAAAGGGTGTACATATGTTATCATCGCACCAAAAGATCGATAAAAGTAATTCGTTAATATGGGCTCTAACAGAAAACTACAGAGCAGACTTATATGAACGTTTCAGTGAGCTTGAAGAACTTTCAAGCTAAAGGCGTCATACGAAGATGTTACTTCTCCCCGTCTTTTCGAGCCGTGTAACATTTAATATCAGGCATTTTAAACCTCAACGTTTTTATAGACATTCGTGGAAAGACACATTGGGGAAAAGTCTGCTGCTGAGGCTCATAAGTTGTTTCATAATAATATTATCTAAATTACTAAGCACAAAAAATGAACGTGAAACGGGTGGCAATTCATCAAAAGTTTGTGATACCCGTAGCGTTGCGTGGGCCTGGAAGCGATCACTGAGAACATTCATTTTGACTTCAACAGGTAAAACGCCAGCAACAGGTACGTCGACTAATACGTGAATATTGTTAAATAAAACAAACTGAAGAAGTACATTTCCGTGTTGAGAATAAAAGGAAGACGCCAAGAAGGCAGAAACGATGCGTAGTTCTTAATTCAAGTACGGTACGCCATTAAGTGAACAGAAAGCGCGTAAACTTTATAAAAGATCGGTATAATGTTTGTCGCCCTAGCGTACGGCATGCGCTCATTGATTTTAGTCTACCAGCGCGATCATGGCAAGGCTAACAATGTACGAATGCAACATTTGTACATTCACTTGTACCCGCAGATTATTCGGACCTGATCGCAAATTGTTGGTTACAGTTTGAGGTACATTTGTGTGTTTGTGTGTCTGTAACTGCATTAGTTGTGCCGGCCTGTTCCTAGTCCCGTGTCACCCTGCATTTTCGCCTCCTCCCTCTGTCGCCGTCTATCTCCAAAGCAGTTTTGCTCCACCTCTTCGACGTCCGGCCCTGTCCTCCGCTCGTCGAATCCGGAGGAAGCTCAAACCGAACTAAATGGCAACCCCGAATGACGCAACACGTTCGGAATATGATTTCTCTCTCTCTGTTCTTCTGTGCTTTATGCGCTCGTACCGCTGACCGCGTCGCCGATCTGCCCCATGCATCGTTCACGCTAATGGTCGTTCTGCTTATCGTTCTGTCTGGCTGCCGATGCCAGCAACGGTCAACGCAACGATCAACGGCGGCATCATAGCTGTTGCCACTGCTGCCGTCGCCGGCGCAAGAAAACAGCAGTCGCGAAAAATCGACCGATCAAGGGGCTTGGACAGATGGAGGATGAGTTATGAAGTCACCAGCGGCAGTCGCCGGGTAAAGATCGCAAGACGAAGATGAAATATGAGACAGAACGGCCGCCGAAGAGAAACACACGTTGCGGCCGCTCCCGCTCCTAGCACCAGCATACATCGATACTGCATAGCAGACAGGGCCGGTTTGTTTCTCCAACGGGCAGTTGGCGTCAAGTCGAATCAAATGATCCGGCGAAATGTCCGCCGCCGCCCCTGCTGCTACAGGCGGCAACGCCGTTACGGCGGTAGTCGCGATGGTGGTACCGATCGTTGCCATTTTGCCGGTGCTGCAGAAAAAAGGATATACATATGTGTGTGTCTGTGTGTATATACGTATATAAAGACGAAACAAGAGGCGTCCCGTCGGCGTTTATTCTTATCGAGGCTGCGTAGCTAAGCTTGCGAGGATGATCATTTAGCAGATTCGATGTTGTCTCAAGGGAACGCGCGGGAAGACACTGGCGGAACAGTGAGGGGACCGCCCGTTACACACATGGGCACACATACTCCGACACATAGGCCACCAAAGTCACCAGTGGATGGTACGAGGAAGAACAAAAAGAAGGAGCGGAGGAGGAAGATGAAGAATAAGCATACCAAAAACGCGAAGCTGGTTGAATTTGGATCGCCCGTACGTTTTGCGTTGTTATTGTTGTTGTCATCGTTATGGCCGCCTATCGGCCGTTGTACGCGGCATGAAGCACACAATGTATTCGCACTCTTAAGATTACTATTATGATCCGAATTATAATAATCATTATCACGATCACGGCATTCGTAATATAGGTAATGGTAATAGTAAACATATCAGGAAAGCATCCAGGATTAATTTTCGAACTTGGGACTATTGCGGACTCATGAGCACCAGAACGTGAGTTAACACTTAGTTACAGCAATTCTGAGTTCAGAACAGTCCACTGTATTCAATCAAAGTCTTAAAACGTTTTCTCAAGAAGTTTTTACAAACGGGACTGATAGGTCGCGTTGAAAACATCCGCCGGACACGGATAACGTTCAGTTTTTACTATGTAGGACACTTCATTGTTTGAACACGTACAATAGAAGCTAATTTTTTAAGGGAATGCAAATTATAACGAGCGCACTAGGAAATCCGAAGAAACCTTCCAGATTGTGTAGTTTCAGCACCTCAGAGCCCTATACATCCTCCAGATGAATAACTTATAGCTTAAGGAGGTTTTTGTTCTAACTAGGAGACGGAAAAAGGTGTGTTCAGCTAGCTTTATTGGCTTCAAGCAAACCTTTCTGCAAGTGTAATAGCCCATCTTGGATGGCCAGGATAGTTTTAAATATTGTTTGCACAAATACAAAGTAAAAGAACCTATATTAGTGGTCTTGAGCCTCCAATAGATGACAGTACTCTCAAGGCACCTTTCCAAACTTTCTCCAAATAGACTTTATAAACGAACATCCAGAAGTATCCACATCTGAAGTAACTTATAAACATCAAATTCGACGTATCCGTCTTGTGACGTACTTGCATTCCAAAGCTGCCGACAGCGTTTGAATGGTGGTCTAGCCATTCGTCAGAATTGGCAGCTACAGAATCGGCAGTGAAGTGCAGCAGTCTTTGGTTTCTCATTTGTCTTCTTCATCGGCTGCTCCTGCTGCTTCTTCATCGGCAGGTCTAAAGTGATGTCTTGAGCTGCCCTTGCGGTGCCAGGTTATGGCGACGAAACTTCGTATCTACTCTGTCGCCATCTGGGACTGGCATCATCAAATAGTGCATAATATAGTACAACTTTTCGAGCTGCTGGAGATTTGACGAAGTTCTCTCTCTGTCTCTCTCTCTATTCTGTCTTTCGCAGTCCCGGTTGGTGCCAGAAAAACGCATGCGTAGGCAAATGTTTGCTAATGAGTAAGATCGGCACGATAACTAAGCAGCCGATAACGAAGAACAGATAGTATCATAGCTGCCGTACAGCTACCAATAATGCTCTCGGTGCTGCACTTGGCCTAGGAGATTTGTTTGGATGCATATTTGAGCTGATGGGTTGCTCCTTATTTTGCCCCGTCTTTAGCTATATTTGCCGATCATTATTGCCGAATTTGTTTGCCATAATCCACGTCTACAGATGGATGCCAGCAGATAAACTAAATGCAACGCATATGTGCAATAGAAGTGTGCTTAATGAGTACACTTCTAAAACTATTGCTAAAAGTACTACACTGTTATTTGTTTTTTAAAAATTTAGCGAAATATATTGAACGATATGTGCACAGTGATATGTATTGCACAAAATACGACAAATGGCGAAATCCTTGCTGGTTTATTTTTACCATGCGCATATTGTGATTATGCTGTCCTCAGTGATTGGATTAACACTAGTACGGTATTACCTATTCGTTCTTGCGACGCCGCTGTATTAGTCTGACAACGAGAAAATCAGATGTCGGAAGACAAGTGAAACTACGTCTGTTATGATGAACACTTACACCCATAGTACCGCGGTATCAAACTTGTTTCCCTAAAAATAGAATATCTAGAATAGATTGAAAAAATTGTCTAGAGTATTTGTTGCCTAGAGTAGATTAAAAAATTAGGCTTCTTACTTTGGATTAAATTTCTAAAGTACTTGTGACTATTACTAGACGAAGTCTAACGTAATGTGAATCTCGATAGGGTGTTTATTTATATCGTCCTTGTCAATTTCAATTTCTTTCTCAAGTCCCCCACGTCCCCGAAACACTGCATCATGCCCACGATAGATCTGGCGCTCACGCCATTCGGATTGAACGCAGCGGTAGGCCATTCTCACGTTCCCAACAACCAGATCTCCACATATACCCAAATGTACAAAACCTGTAGCTAATTACTGTTAGACCTTTCTCAAGAGAAAAGAGGCAAAATGGCTACTCGCAGTTATAATGAACTACCGGTTGTATGGTCAACTACCTATCCCTCTGTGATTTGCTGCGGACCTTTTGCAGAACTTCCACTGCTCGTACCATGGCTAGCAACTAATCTATATGCCGTAGTTTCACAAGACCCAATCAGCTAAAAGTTGAACAAGTTGCTTGGGGCGGGGCGCGGAAGATTCCGTTGCGGTCATTAAATAGCATACGCGTGATCAGATGCGCCAAGAATTATACGCCCAAACATTTCGGAGGCCAATATTGGCAGTAGGTGAGCGCTTCGAACCGGCGGCTTTTCGAGATGTTCATCGACGTCAGTTACTGTGACTGGTAAAGCGACAATGCCTTCAGACATGGTGTCGACCGCTGGTGTTCAGGGGCGATGTAGTAATGCCTTGAACGGCGGCGGAGCTCTTCGCTGCAGACTCCCCCATCAACTACGATGGGTACTTACGCGAATTACACAATTACGGTCGGAGGTCACGACCACTCACAGGTTCATTCATTCATGAACGGAAACGATTCGACGATTCAGAGGAACTAAGCAAGCCACTCACGAGATGGGTGGAGTTAACGCTATTGCTTGAGCCGCTCGAAGCAATAGAACCCTCCTCTTTTCATCCCTTCGTTTTTCCCCTTAGAAGTATCACGCACATCGTTTCGGCTGTAGGTGCACTGTGAAATACTCGAGGTGGCGGCAAAGCAGCAAAAGTAGCAGTTAGAGTCGTAAGGACGAACGGAACCGCTCACCGGTCGAAGGCAACGCCTAAAAGGTGGGACGGACCTGAACGTCATACGGCAAAAGCCTCTACAAATATATACATACAAGAGGGGATAGAAAGGGAGAGATCCGACACGAAAGATTAATGAGAAATAGCACAACCGGTAAGCTCTACCGGCCGGCCGTCTTGGGCGACGAGCGTTAGCACAACAACAATGGTGCAACAGGTGTCTTATTGATAGAATACCTACGAATCTATATGTGGCAAAAAGGCAGGGCAGCAGGAAGAAGTGAGGGAACAGGTGCCAAGACGGAAGAGAAATTAAATGAAAAATATATGTGAACTTGTCAGACGTGTTCCTAAGAATCGGTCACACACGATCAATTCCTTCTGCTTTCCCATAAGAACTAATCTCGCTGTTGTTCATAGCGTACATGTTTAGTAATGTTTCGCTGTTTCCAAAGCAAGGATGGCGCCTGTTCAACAAGCCTTTATTAACTGGTGGAGTATAATTTAAAAGTTCCGTATGAAAGGGGCAAATATGCATATGCACCTATTAGATTGCATTAGGGGTTAATTCAGTAACGTTAAAAAGGGCTCCTAGGACTTAGCGGATCCGCCGCATTCTTGCGAGTCCCCTCTACCAGTCTGCAGCTTCTTCATAGATAGAAGCGTTCATTACCGCGAAAATAAATTTCTTTCTCTTTTTACTTCACTGACTTCGCCGCACAACACCTGACAGAGATTTTATAGAAACTCATAGCTTCGAAAAAACAAGGCAGTGAATGTGAATTTGCTCTCCCGGTGCACGCCTGTGCAAATTTAGCTTATAAGTAGGGACGGTGGTAAAAATAGTGTTTTACTTTTCAAAGAAGCAACATTTCGGAGAATCAAATAAAAAACTAGAAATACGGCTTAGCAGGAAGCTGCGTTAAAACAATTGACACTAGCATGATTCAACAGACATTAGTGTTATCTCTAATGTTTTGCAACACAGAATGGGTTTAGGGAGAACTCCCGAGATTATGCAGTCCTAGAGAAAGTCAATATCGACAAAAATAGAGTAACGTAAAGGCAGACTAGCTTTATAGTTGATAGCCAACTTATGCGAAACCACTAATATGCTATAGTACTTTATGATCCGCTTTTCGGTGCTAATATTACCGGTCAGTTATTCGCACTGAACTCGTGTTTTTGTAGTCGATTCATTTAGTACCAAGCGTCCACAAAGGTCTAAATCTAAATAATACTATTTCTCGCGTCATTAGCGAAAGATTCGTGCTAAAGTGCTCAAAGCACTTTGTAAATCTTAGATGAATGACAATGAATAAAGGTTTATTGAGGAAGTGCGTAAGCCTGGCCAACCTTTGTTTACTTTTCTTTTGTCACTCGCATCCTTTTACGCGTGTATATTTGCTTTCCCCATATATATATATATATATATATATATATATATATTGCCAGCCATAAGGCTGTGGAAATACATGTATTTAACATGAGTGATTTATGGCTCCGCTATCTCTTCATTTCAGCCTTTATAAAAATAACAGCTTATGACTGCACAATGATGACGGCGATACAAAGAGGACATTTATTGAGATACGAGTTGAGATAACGCTTTTTTACAAGTTGTGTCAGAGGCACTGGGAGTAGCACACTGCCGACGCAACAACAGAGCAGGGATTTGGTGTAGCATCATAAGCGAGTTTGCATGCGTTACGCATATTTACATAATATAGGCCCCACTGTTTTTCGCTAGTCTTCCAAAAATAGAAACAAAATGTTGACAGGCTTAGGGCGTTGGAAGCAGGAACGCTGGAAGCGCAAGCAGGGTCGCTCAATGTACCAGTGGCTGTTATGCACAAATTACCCATTCCGTCTCAATAGGACAAAAGCTCGGTGATTTTATGCATCTAAAAAGCTACACGAAAATCGTCGTGCTCAGAGGTGCGTGAGTTACGATAGTAGACTCCGCCATATAAAGAACTTGGAATTTTTTAGACGCCGCCTATTCACAAACATAGCTGAAGACAGGTTTTTTGTTATATTAAACGTTTGCGCTGAACCTGCTTGTCTGTCCGCTCAACGACTGCGTGGGTGACAGGGGCATCAATTCATAATTCTGAACGTTTTAATGCTACCGAAGTATCAACCATAACAATCCGTATTGTTATGCTATTACAATGCGTTCTCATAAATTCTACGCCCACATATGTTCCCATCGCAAGTTCTTGTGGACTACACAAACCCGACAACGTTCGTTAAAGTGGCACGCGCCTCGGTTGGTGAAACGCCGCATTTCCTGCTCGCTTTATTGCTATTCCTCTCGATCTCTATTAATTAACGGTATAATATTCACCTGCAGTTGTTACACGTTATCTCTCTGTATTTTACTTCGTTTTATCATCGTCAAATAACCCCGCGTGCGATAAAAACCGATAGTTGTAGAAGTGGTCGCGCTGGTGCTACTACGATAGGGGCGAACCTTCGGGATTCATTTCAGACGCGACGTCACGACCACGGGCGGCTCTGTTTTATGACTTATGACGGCGGTCCCCTTCAGAGGCCGAAGAACACGGCAAAGACGAAGACAGGCAGAAGTAATAGCGATGTGGTGGTGGCAATTATTGTAGTAGCAGCTCGTGCAAAAAGGATACGACGGGAGACCTGCCCAACATACGTAAGCGAATTCTGTGAAAATAAAGACAGCGTCCAACGGGTGACTGACAGGTTGAGATGCACATGCACATAGACATGGAGCATTACAGAAACGAGAGTGTTAATCAAAGTCGTAAAATGGAGCGGAGGCAGCAACTAGAGCGAAGCGGATGGATTAAAATCCAGCACTGGCGACGTAGACGGAGACGTATCGTAAAGAATTGTTCCAAAAGTGTCAGAAGAGCACAGGATACGTCATGTACGTAGTCCCCTTTGTGTTAATCACATTAGATAATGGCTCGCAGATGGCTATTTTAGACCATTGGCAAATACGTGAAATCGGCATTGTTACACCTTACCTAGCATCGCAGTGGTGGATTGTCAGATATCCCGACTAAGATTCACGCAACGATGAAGAAATCAGTAGTACAGTCAACCGATGCAATACTCTAACGTCGTATTGACTGTACACGTATCGATCTAGTCGCCGTCGCTTCGTGTGCAGACTTGATTCCAGAATTTTTTCCATTTTTAAGTTTTATTAATCAGTGCCGCTGCTCCAAGAAATAGCTAACAGCACAAATGGTTCCTGCATTGGTGCATGTACTTACATTGTACATTACCTTTTATTATGATGCAGGTCGATCTAGCGTTAAAGGACTTCATATAAATTTGTCCCATTCAACATCCTAGACCTCCGCGCAGATTCATAAATATATTGAAACATGCTAGTTTGTCCATTCTTTGTTGTCTTTAGAACCAACTTTGTACAACTAATATCTCGATAAATTTCGATTTAACTTTTGCTGGCGCATTCAATATCATGTGTCTGTTTGAAGGTAGCTGGGGCTATTTATGTAAGTTGGTTTGAACTGCTATACACCACATTTAATCGCTTCCTACCTTGGTGGCCTAGGGCTTTGCAATGCGTTTAATCCCTAGCGATAGCTATGCATATTTCTCCGAAGGAGTTATAGTCCGCAAGCCCATCTAAAAGTACAATTTGCTTGGGCTTACTGCAAAATCGAAATACACTTAGCAGCAGATCATCCCTGCTGAAGTATTTCTAGCCGAACCGCAGAATCTTGCAAACCGTGTCCACCCTTCAACAAAAGCCATAGTCCAACGAAGTGGTTCATTCAGACGAATGTTTCCTCTATTTTAACTTTCATTCGGACCCACTGGAGTATCGAACCATCTTGCAAATAGTTACAACGGATGATATCCGATTCCACAGTCAAAGCTTTCGAATTGACAGTTCACAATGAAAGCTGTGCAATTTTCCGAGGGTGACGGCAATTTTGTTCATGGTTTTTGTTTACGGTGGCTCGATTAGGAAGCTCGCAGCAAGAGAATTGTATGCTCGCGCAAAAGCTTTCTAAGTGTGAAAAAATCCCAAAGTTGTTTGGCTGCTGTGATTCAGGGTTGCGGCCCAATGTCGTTGTTCAAAGTAGCTGATCCCAGCATGAACGAAGATTTGGCCCACCACGTGAGGGCATTCCACTCGTGAATGATAAAGCCTCTATATGAGCAATCAATCTCGGGCTAAGATACGCGACAGGCCCCGCCTCGCCCCGCTGGTTTCCACGAAGATTTCTCAGCGAATATAGCAATGGCAAATGAAACCGAAAAGGTCAAACGTTATTAGCCACAACTTAGCCGATATAGCTTGCATCAATGGCCCAACTGTTGCATATGCGGTAGAATAATACGAGTCGCTCCGTAGTACCAGGAACTGAAGATGGTGGAACGCAAAAATTCTAAAATATGGCTATCCGTTTTTATAGGGACTGAAGGTCATCTCTTCGAAGGGCAATATGCTATGTAAGCGAATTTCATTGTTCAATAAAAATACTATGTAATGAATAGTGGAAAACATAATTCTAGTCTAATACAGCATCAGCCATCGTTAGGTATCGCTGAGATGATGGTTGAAAATCACGAAACAACGTATGATGCTGTGAGACGTAACCGCTGTTTTCAAAAGACCGGGATTGTTTTGAAGTTGATCAGTACATATGGATTTCTTTTTAGAGCCTTAAAAATGGAAATTCTGTTCATCGCAAACGTAATTGAATTTTCAAGTATTTTATCTCACGAGACTTTCAGGATCAGTAGATAAGCCTATAAACTCCGCGCTCTCTCAGTCAGATCTATATACATTTGAGCAAAGTCCTGGTTCTTTGTCTCTTTCGTGGTGACCTTATTGACGGAAGTGCGAAACGGCTTCACGGTGGCCAAAAAGGCTTGACATATGATTAATAAGGTTCAAGGATTTTGTTTTCTATATTAAACGCTGTAGAAACGTCACTTAAAGTCACCACGTGAATGGTGGCTTAATGCACAGGTGTTATTCCTAGAAGTTTTACACCTTTTAGAGTCCATCGACGAATTCTGGACGTGGCCTGCTTTTTATTTGAAATAAGCTTCATTCGTCTCCTTTTCACCCCATAAAAAACAGAGAAGGTTAACAAAACACCTCAGTGAGCTTTTTCATGTTGTCAATGGGTACTGCTTTTTAAATACCGTAATTTCAATTGTGGGTCAACCATTGGTGGCTTGTGTTTGCAAAAACGTAAATACACACATCATTAGAGAAGAGTTTTAACAACTATAAGGAATAAGACTTGCCCCTCTAGGTGCACTAAAATCGACGTTTTTTCTGCCAGTTGTTAACTAATGATAAATCTCAACATTGGTTTATTGATTATATTCAAAAGCTAGATGCCCACGTTTTAACAATGTTCATATTTATTGTGGATCAACGTAAATCATTTATTATGCACCTAATGATACAAAGATCTAAACTGAAGATAGTTGTACACTATTGAGCCCCAACAGAAAAATTTGAAGTTAGACAAACGCAGCCAGTTCTAGTTGCAATCAAATGGTTTCGTAATTATTGTCTACCTCTGGGCTGTTTTACTGGTAAATCTTCTATTTCAATCAGGAAGGAGGATTCGAAGCCAGTACTGAAACAAGGGGATTTTAACTGGTCGGCATATCCCAGCGGTATTAGTAGGCGACACATTTAGAGTTATCTCGTAATGTTTCTTGTCCTGACCCGTGTAAAAAAGTGAGGACTACACCTCTATTGTACCATTATTCTAATTATACTGCACAGAGTCGCCCCATGGGATGTAATATATCTTGGCTATCCTAGCAAGTTGTTCAATATATGTTTCTTTATAATCTAATAGAAAACATTTACATATTTATGATTAGAATATAGCCAATTCTTTTCAATTTACTTGCTCATTCGCGTATATTTTTGATTATCTCTTAGCAAGATGCACAGTTTCCTAATATTCTTAGTATGGTAGCAGGTAAGTTCTTATACTAGTATCTTCGTGGGCTTAAAGGAGAATTCCCGCGATGGCTAAGTAGATATTTGAACATATGTGTGCATGAAGATATACCACCAAATCAACTCACATTTCCCGAAAGATAACTTTTCTTCATAGAGCATTCAAGGAACTTTAGAAAAATTGTCAAGAACAACATGAATCTATAAGGTCTTACCCCAGCCAATAAATCCCTTAAAACTTTCTAAATATCGAGGAAAATATTCACCGCAGTTTCTTACGACAGTCATTGGTGTTTCTGAAACTCGCTTTCCACCATCGCTAGGAACTCTTTTCGTCTTTGTGGCTCTCGTGGCTTGGTTCTGCTTATGGCGTTTTGCGCCACCGATGCCAAATTGCATTGAGTCGTACTGCTTCGTACGCCCTATGGTGTCGTATTGACAAGTGAACCAGTGAACCATGAGCCATAGACATACTTGAAAAATCAATATTGAACTGTTGCCATCAAGATTTCGACCAATGAAAGCCTGCGCCGCCTGAGCGAGTTGCGGCGAAGAGTTCCAAACACTTCTTCAGCAGTGAGCAGCGCCGTATGAAACCGTAGCGCAGACTGTTGTACTTCACGTTTTTCTTCTTTTTTTTACGAACCCTTCGCAGCGATAATAAACAACAAAACTGGTGGCCAACGTTTAAGGTAGCGGCCGCCTCCAATACCGGCTGCTCTTCGTCGATGTACATATATCGCCGTATATTTTTATGTGTGGTTGTATGCTACGCCTCGTGTATGTGTGTGTCAGCTTAGATTTAAATCCAAAGCTTTGCAAAGGCTATCAATTTGGCTTAGCGTGCCACTTTGCTTTCTGCACGAAATTCGTCTTGACGACAAACTCGGGCAACATCAGTAAAGCTCAGCCTATGCGGTTAGAGCTCCAGAGTCCTTATATTCCATTAGGATAAACGTATCGACAGTCAAGCAGAGTCTTTTTTTGCCGTTTGGCGGTGCGTCTTTCGGTTCGGATGAGTGCTCTTGTCGTTAATGTTCTACTGAAAACGGCATGTCATCGCAAACGGTCGTTGCGCATTCAGACTTCCTGTCGATTTAATGCAAAAAAGGCCAGGCTAGTACGATCAAAGAGGCTGATAAAGCTATGTATACTGTTGCAAATTTGTTTGGTAACAACGAAAGATTCGAGCTAGGTATGCAAAGAGTATGCAATTTATTAAAATTCCCGCCTGATAAAGGAAACGATAATAAGCAGAAAAGGAAGACGAAAAATGTAACACATACATATAATGTACATGGAAGGAGAAAGGACTAAATTGCCGCACTTTAAAGGGCCTTGTGTTGACCCTCTAATTAACGGCTCGATACATACAATTGCGTTTGAGTGGAGAGCCACGTATAGACAGATCGTTTCCACTCCCAACGCTGTTAATAAACAGATTATGAACGCAGGGCTCCTAACAGAATGGAATGCTTAAAATGTGTAGAGCTTGTTTTCCTCTATACACGTATCAAGAACTTGCTGTAGAGAATGGCAAGTTTCATGACAAAGATCTGAACAGCCGTGAAGATCACGCGGATAATAAGTTAGCGTTAGGAAATATTTATAAAATTCGTCGAATAATAAAAACACTCCGCGTTTCATATAAAACGTACTGACAGAGCAACGTTTCCTCATTATTGTATCTAAAAAAATTTATCTTTTTCGGAACATTTTTTGGGATTGCTTAATCTGCGTCGCAACACAGACATATTTTTTATAGCTAGTACTTTTTACAGGTACCGCTTTTTTACTTACTCTTACACATATTCAGTTTTTCGGTATTGTTAAAAAATCGCTACTTTCAGAACCGCGTGGGAACACAAACATTCACTCCTTAAATAATTAAAGAACCTTTTCGTTTTACAGTTGACTCTGCTTTAAACATTCTAGAGCTATTCTAGTAGCATACTCTATGACTTGAAACTATTGTTACTATTACCAGTACTTGTTTATGTAGTGCCTACTATATAATTTGCGAGTATCTTTTAGGCAATTCTATCATTATTATCTAGTTTGTTCTGGAAATACTAAGTCTAAAAAATGTGTCATTCTGTCATACTATCTTTGCTAACAAATCCCATCAAAGAACAAGGGGTCGGTATTTCGGTTTATTTTCAGATTCCGAAAATTAAGTGTTACTATATTACGGAATCTTTTCTTTTCTCACAAGTTTAGTCGATATATCATAGATACATTCACCGTGCAGGCTAGTCCTGAGGCCTTTATGCTGGAGAGCGAATCGGAGAGGCTGAGGTTCTGTCTCTCCAATTTTCACGTAATAGATTCGCTTTCAAGTAGACACATGAATGAACGTAAAATCGCCCACCGTTGTGAAGGCAAGTCATTCACGGAAATATAAAGCCGGTTTGTCGTATAGGGTTCATGCACATTTGCCGGGCTAACACAGCCGGCGCATGCTACCGACGGCAGCCCTGGAAAAAACAAGCATTCCAGAAATGATGCTACACAAGTGATTGCACCAAGCAATTGTAAATGTTGTTGATACCCTCCTGCTATTGGGCAAAGCACATCTGATCCGCAAATATACTAAATACATCCTTCATACCGATATTATAGCGCAATAGGAGACGATATTATATCGCGCACTAACAAAGATTCCATGCTTGACTGTGCAAAATATTCGTATTGCAATATTGCAACATATTGATTCACCTTTGAGACGAAGATATTTGTTCATTTCCAAACTAATCTTAATCGTCCTACCACGATATATGGGTGAATGGATCGTACGTTGCAGATAGGATATTGAAAAATCAATCTAGCCTTTCGCTTTTCTAAGAGTTATTTTCAAAACAAATACATTAGTCAATAGCCTATGCAAACTAAGGCTCAAAAAAAAGCAAATTCTGCATGGCCGACAACTAGAATCACTTATCCGAGGTTCTGCAATGTTCCGGACAAGGTCATAGTCGCGCAATTTAAAGACGGCGGAGTGATCAGGGTATTAGAACAACATTGTGACCCTTTTGGCCCAACAAGTGACCCTTTTGGCTGACTCCCCACAAGATCCCCTCCTCGTCGGCCATTACCTGCGTTTACCGGTGCTCGCTAAATTCAACCGAGGAGCGCTGGAGCAGATGACAGCAGCAACTTTTGAAAAACAGGAAGAACAACAATACGAATCAGTTACAAGCAGAATCTCGACGCAGCATTGTCTTCATCACACTATTGCCGCCGCAATCACCAGCAACGGCGACAACAATAATACACGGCAAGATACAATAATGAGGCCGCAACAACTATTAAACACGAGAGCGTTGTAACGATGGAAAGGGGAAGCTGCTGGAGCTCGGGATCGACTGGGAAATTCGAACTCACCGCACACGCGCGTCAACGACACATACGTGAGCGCTACCCGTAAAGACGCATACACAGAGAGATGTAAGTGCACGGCATATGAAAAAGCTCTTAGTGTTGTTGTTATGGTTCTTGTCGATGTCGTTATTGTTATCGTTGCTGTTCGAGTCACCCACTGTGTACGAAGCCATGGCATTAATAGTGGTAATGTTCTCCCTGTCAATAGTGATAAACGGCTCGTCTATGCAAATCGCTAATGATAAAAAAGAAGATTACTCAGAAGTTTCAAATAATTCGGCACCATCAGCCGCTGCATCGATGGCCCGGTTCGAGAGAAGAAAAATAGAGGATCGTTTCGGAATTTCTGACTCGGAGTGGGATCAGGTCTGCCTATGGCAAGAAACAAGCTATGATTCGGCCTCTCTTTTCTAATTCTCCTTTTTGTAGCCGCGCGTGTGACAAGAAATTCCGTTTGCCATTGTTTGAAATCCGTCGAGTCGGCGACACAATCTGAGTTCCTTTTTCCAAGCAAAGCTGCTTGGAGGAAGATGCGACAATACGCTCCTAATGTCACAGATATAATCTCGCATGCATGCATAAACTAATTATTATAAACACGACAAAAGCATGTCACCGAAACTATGCGAAATTAGCAATGTGGGCTGTTCGTGTAGTCTGCGGTTTTGAAGTAACTTCTGATTGAGGTCATTTTTGTTTTGCGTGCACACTTACAAGTTGGCTCAATACGCACAACGTACGAAGTGTTAACATTTGTAACTAACTGGGGGAAACCTAGAAGGACTCATTAATTGGATCGGCTATGAGTAGTACTATTTGATTATTTTTCGTTTTTCACATTCTGCAATAATTTGCAGGTTCAGCATTGTGTGGAACTAAAGTATATCAACAGGCGGAAGCTGAATAAGATCAAATTTATTGAATAGTATAATGCAAACTAGGATTGAGCTGTCAACGATATTAAATTTGCAATATCCATTTGTGTGGTTTACTCTAGCCAATACATCGCTAGAATTTTTGTTCATTCTAATAGCGTTACAATGTTTATAAAGACATGTTTCGACAACTTCTAATTTTCCGTTTATACAAAATATACTATCAGGGCCTTTTAGGCAATAATAAAACCCCCGACGAATACCTAGCAAAATAGTTTAACCAACCGTTAAGCATCTCATCATTTTTTAAATATTAATCGAATCGGGCAATGATAGCTATCCATAAAGGAGTATCTATATAACCTGCTGCAGATGCCCCACAAGATAATGTTTATAAAAAAAACGACATTTTCACTACCTTAGATAGTTCCTGATCGAAGAATTGCGATACCGGATAAAATAGACTGAAAATGCACTAGCTAGTGCCTTGTTCAAATAGTCCTTTATCCTTTTTCTGTTACGTCTCTTTTTCAGCAAGTTCATTGGACATATCTTACACAAAATAAGTCCACGTTGTGGTTTTAGTAATGATAAGGCGCTCCCAAGCCTAACCATCGGCTCCATGCACACTATTCCTATGTAATATATAGGAGGAAAATACATACGAGTATATAGGAATGGGAGAAACCATTATTATTCTTGTTATCATTATTAATATTCAGGCGGATCCTGTTTCTCTCGTGGCCCACATTGAATCAGCTCTTTG
Organism: Tropilaelaps mercedesae; assembly: GCA_002081605.1. NCBI lineage: Eukaryota > Metazoa > Arthropoda > Arachnida > Mesostigmata > Laelapidae > Tropilaelaps > Tropilaelaps mercedesae. The sequence goes on from MNPL01003204.1 coordinate 22,568, forward strand.
TACGTTGGCTTTCCGATTAATTTTTGTTTTTTTAGTTTTTAGTCTTTTAGCCAGCACTCCCGTTTTTTCGACTGGGTTGTTTCTATTGCTAGGACTTGCCAATCGTTTCGTGTTACTTCAGCGGGCGCTGACGTTGTTATTGCCTTAGTTGCTTTACTAATTAACATGAAACGACAATTAATGGGCAGGGTACCTGCTGCCTGGAGAGGGAACTGCCCAACCCTGGGCGGAGGACGAGCGCAAGTCAGGAGGGGTTAGCTCCCTCATCGTTTAATGATAATGTCTGTAGTGATTTTATTAGATACAATAAGAGGGAGTAATTCGGCCGTTCCTTCTACGACAGTCGACACTGAAGAAATGTAGAAAGACCAAGCGCCCGAAAAATTAAAGCGACGTTTTGTTTGGGGTAAATGAATAATCGCGTAAAGAGACGAGCAGACGACAAACTCAAGGATGTGGCTCTTAAAAACAAGTAACGCTTCGATGCAATATCTATAATTATGTTTTTTACGTTTTGCACTAAGACATACAAGCAGATGTATGCATAAACTTACATCTACAGTGTAGACTGCGCGGTTTTGTAGCGGTCATATAACGCGCACACGAAATTATTAGACATATCGGTAACAATATGAACAAAGGAAACACAATGAAACATTATCATTTATTTACAACTGATTGTGATTTATATCAGGTTTTGTCTCTTTTTAGAAAGGGTTACGACCTCAAGGAAGAGTGGTGAGCTCTATTGGAGAACGATAGGAATGTTTGGCTCGTTTGTAGAAGGAAGCTGAGATGATCAGGACAAGGACTGTAAAGGCATAAATTATCTGTATACGTATGTATCTGTATATAGGGCGCTTCATATATATATATATATATATATATATATATATATGAAGCGCCCTTTGCAGCATAAACTGACTTTTCTAAAGAAGAAGAAGAAGAATTTTGTTAACATTAAAGTATCTTTAATGTTATCAAGTGCAGACCAAAATATATATCGTTCTCATTAGGATAACGCAACAAAGGTTTCGTCTTCCTGAATAATATATTGTAATGTTGCCAAAATGCACATCCTATTTCTAAGCTGTAACTTAATGTGTGACACCTATTCTAAAAGTACGAATCACCACAAAGATGATAGCTCCTCCAGTCGTTGGTTGGGAAACCGCCAAAGATACTACTCTGTAAAAACAAATCATGCCAATGCATTCCACGCATTTTCTTCATATTCTGTTTTTTTTTATTGTTAGAAAAAAGAAACGCTTGGTTGAAACTTTTCACGACGAGTGGCCAATGCTTCCGACACTGAATATGGCAGTAGCGCTATTATGCATAAGACCGAAAACGATAAAAACACCTGACGTCTATAAGCCCTGCTAAGACTGTAAGGTAAGCCGGCTACTGTTGCTGATGATTGGAGCAGACAACGAGCCGCGGGAAGATGACACTACTTTTGGGTGGACGAAGTAACAAAGAAATTATGTCAAATACCCATGGCCTCATAAACTTATATATCTGTAATGGTGCGTTGCTTGATTCTGAGGTGAACTAAAATTTCCATACCTCTAGAACTTAATATTCTCATTATGAGGTTTTTCCACGTGTTGAAATGAATCATAAACGTGGACACGAAGTCGATTTCCTTGGCGATAAACGTCACGCTCTCGAGCGTAGTAGTGAAAAACAGTTTGAAAATACTCGGAGTGACTCACTTCGGCCCTTAACAGAACTTTTAAAGCAGAATAGTATTTGAAGAAAGAATATTTGTTTCAATCTCATATTTGCTTATTCTAGCAGATCGTTTTTTCGCGCCACTTGTCTAATTTATATCAAACATATTTACGTTGGGAAAATTGACTTTTGGCTTTTATACATTGTTATTTTCTCCGCGCACATGAATACGACTTTCTATGACGTAAACAAATGCTAAATAGATTTAAACAACTCTTTTTCTGGTATTTCAGCTTATCTTTTCTCTATTAAGGACCGCCAGTGTAAGCTAGCACCTACGCTCTGGAGATATGTCATCTGATCCCAGCTTTTGTCTAATGGCAACATGGATCTTCATTGCACACTCATTGCGCATTCCACGATTCTACTTACCCTTTGTGTTATGGCACCCTTTCATATTTTACACCTGTGGATAGTTAACAGCAACGGGAGGCCAGGATGTTTAGAGTGATAAATAGCATTGAAAATATTTAGAATCTGATTGGGAATTTAGATATTTTAATTTCCCATGATTGTCTCATTTTGCTTTAGATTCCGCCACTCGATCGAAAATCGTCAACATTCCTATCCTGACCCGGGAAGGGATTAACATGACACAAACGGGTGAACTTTGCCGTTCGACAAAAATGATTGGTTGATAAAAAAAATTGAAATTATTGGATATCTTAAATGTATTGGTCGTGCGCGTTTTCAAACGTGCAGGCTGCGGTTTGATGCATCGACGACAGACCATATTATTTCGATAATCAAAGCGTAATCCAAAAAATTTGGAGACAGCGAGCGCAAATTATGCCACATGTGACAGAAATCGCATGGGGTCGTACTTGTTCACTTTAATATCGCAAATAATAATTTATTGCAAAATATATTATTTCTTCAAGCCGTAAAGTAGTATTCCAATGGGGCCGTGTTGTTCTACAAGCAAAACGGCATTAGATGAGACATTGGTTCCAAGAATTGTCAATGTAAGTTAAACTATAGGAGCGACAACATTTCGGTTTGCACGGTAAAATACATGAGGGTGGCATAGATCACAGACTAGACTTCATACATTCCTCTGTAGGACTCTGTTTATCCGAGGAAAAACAGCCAATTAGTTACTGCCACCGTGCATAACAATTTCGTATATTGTCGGTGCATCATATATATTTTTTGTAAGAAATGTACATACAATAATGAACCGTTACCCCCATCTAGCTTGGCGCCTGTATTCCAAGTAGAAAATCCGCACTACTTTGAAGAAACGTCGAAATTTGAGCATGTAAATACGACTTAAGGATAGATAAGATTTCCTTACATTTTCCAGATATGCTTTGGATCTAGAAATGTTGGCCATTGTGTTTTACGCGATTTTAGCGTTGCAGTTGCTTGGCGCGTTTTGTTTCATAGTTTATATATATATATAGTCAACTCGTTTTCATACATATATGCCTCCTTTCATAGACATATATGACTTAATTTTTGTAGTTCAACAATGCAATGCGGTTGTTGTTGTCACTTCCAAAGCGCTTTTAGGTATCTTCACCTAGCAATCCATACATTATGAACATAATGCATGTCGCTTAGTTCTACTGCGAATGTAATTCTTTCAGCATAGGCACGTCTTCTTACTTGCGGTGTTCTCCAAATGCACGCAAGTTTAGTTCTGATCAAGACTTCTTGTCCGTTTATTACAATGAAAGAGAACGTTGCCTATTCACTTGCCAAATCTATTCCAAATATTGATGATAATACATACACGCACACACATATTCGAGGTCCATCCTTTAGTTTCGAATCGTTAAGACGGATCACGTTTAACGAGCAGTAGTTTTAATTAGCTCAGCGTGCAACTTTCGCTGCTTTTTATCATGCTATAATTTTGGATGTAGTGATTAGAGTACCGGTGGACCACTATTGACGATTTGATATATTAAACCTATCGTAGTCGAGAAACGCGGCTCACGTAGATGCTTATTAAGCGGTTACGGTATTGCATCGCTAACGAAGATAGCATGAAATGGATCGGTTGAAACGTAAACACCGTTTAGCCTTGTCACCCAATATTTGCTCTGAAAAATTACCTGATGCATTTGTTTGTTAAGATCATTTGTTGAAAAGCCACATTTATGATTATTATTTTTTACTACCTGCTACTTGAGGATGCTTTATTAGTTATCGTATTCTAGAAAAGCAAACTTTGAAATTTGCGAGGTCTGTTAGAGTGATGCTAAATGCCTCTGACTTAAAACCAGAATGCGAACCTAATGAGTAGGCGTAATAACCATTGGCACCATGTACCCCAAAGTTTGCCTCGAACACTGCACGGTGTACATTGAGAAATCGCTCCAATACGAAGACGGACTACGGAAAACTGGATACGCGGCTTCAGCTGGATCAAAGTGTGACAGATAATACTGAAATATAATTCATACAGAAATTGATGATTCTATCACCCCAAAGTGTTCCCACAAAAATATTTCCTTTATGTAGGCTTTTCCGGGTGTCGTATGTAATCGCTGTATTTACCCAATTTCGGCGCTACTGGATATATAAGCAAATATTATTTTCTGAAACGTTAGGAACGGCAGATATGTGATCATATATTACTCAAGTGGGTGACAATAACGACCATATTTGATAGATATGTTAGAATTAACTATTGATACCTAAATTTCGAAAGAATCTTGTGATATGTGGATAAAAGTAGTTGTGAACATCGTTCTGTCGCACACAATTATACAACCAAATATTTTAGGGCTGACCGTTAGCTAACATTTAGCGTCTACGGTAACGCTTTTTGCATTACCACATTGAGACAATTATTATACAACCAGCCAACATATAACCGTATTATCGTCACTTTCTCACAACGCTATAATCATTATTTTCACGACGTTGATAATTATAAGGAAACTCTCTAATCTAAACTCTTTTTTATAATTTACTCCACCTCGCCCCCTGTACATTCTTACCGAGTTTAAACAGATCCTTCAAAAAGCCTCGTCGTATAGTATTTGTCAATTAAAAAAACGCAAGGAGAACCTCTCGTAATGACACAGAGAAGATAATGGCAGAGGAAGAAAGACACGAATACGTGCAACAAACTTCGGCGGCATTATCGAACGACTGGGAAACCGATGGCGATGACCACTTCATTCATCTTTTCTCTGGTTTTTCGAATCCTTATGAGTTCAAAGTTGGTCAGCAAAATTTTATTTCACTCTCTCTCCTCGTCCACCCTTATACGACTGTCGCTCGATCTTCCCCCTTTTTTGCTTTGCGCTCAATCGAAGCCGCGACAGAATGACGAGCGCTAAGATCAGTCGTGAATCTTCAATTGGAATAGGAACGTAAAAACGGTCGATTGTCGATGCCGATGAAGATAAAGAGAAGAAAAAGAAGGGGCCAAAGGAGAAGAAAGAAAATATAATGTATCTTCTCTGTGCACTAGTGCCGCCATCCGTCCGTCTCGGTATGACTGGTGACACTGTGCCACTGTGTGCCTAAAGAGCGAAAATAAGGATGCCAGAGGTGTTCACATTTACCAGCCAGCTCAGAGTGGATGGCAGCTAGGTAGGACGGGGACTCTCTTAACAACGTCGGCCTGTATTCTTCAGCATAAACGTAGTAGAAAAGGCGCCATAGCAACAGGTATATCTTTGCGTCCAAGTCGCGGTTCACGAATACCTGGCGTATGGCAGTGAGCTGTGGCTACCATCGGAGTGTAGCTCACTTGGAGTTTTGCTATTTCAGCTGCTGGTGCTGCTGCTGGTACTGTTGGCGGAGTTGTTGTCGATGTAAGCGCTTCATTTCGCTGGACGTTCTTCATCTCGCGTCGTTCGGTCGCCATTCTGGGTCTTTGGCCGGGTGTATGAAGCGTCTATAGTTTGCGCGCGAACTCGCATAATATAGATTCAATCCAGCAAGTCCAATGCACGAATGCATTTAGCCAGTGATCATACCGCAAGACTTACAAAGCCGATCATCCCCTGTCGCAGATGAGACGGCAAGCCGCAACCAGCAGCGGCTCTTCCGATTGCCTCGGTATGACGTCACAGTTTTTGGTATGCTGGTGGCGCGCATTTCCTGCAGTTGTGTGAACAGATCGAAATAGGGAGAAGAAATATTTTTCTATCAAATTGCCATTAGTCAAAATTTCTAAGTTAACATTTTTTGTGGTCGGCCTGCAACCTTCGTATTCGCAATATGTTACATTTCGGCCAAGGGGGAAGGATGAGGGCGCAGCAAAAACGGTTGCGGTAATATCGTTCGTCCGATGCAGAGGCGGCAGAAGCGTCTATAGTGTCAAAATGGTAGACTCACGTCCGCTGTTGGCGTTAGAGGTGTTAGACAACCACGTACACACCCCTCTTGTAGAACAAGTGGAGCAAAAATAGGACGAAGAACTAGCTAACCATCTCAAAGCTAGAAGAGCCGCTACGACAAAAAAGAAGTAAACGTGTATGGCACTAAGAACGAAGCCGGAGTTCGACGCATTTTTAAATTGCAATGTGCCTCACGTTTTTAAAACATGCATTTACTACCTGGTAGCGTTGTTGGCTAGATAACATTTAGCAAGAAGGAAGATCTGGGATGAGATGCCGAACTGCAGTCATTATCTCTTGAACTTCAAATCGAAGTGGATAGAAAATACTTTTATTAGCAACGAGAAGAAGAATTAGGGGAAGAACGAGACATACATGTATTTGTTTATTTATGAAATTTCAGGTTCGATTGCAAGGATCTGTCCATTCCGGCATATAACATATACTGCCTGCTAGTCCCGAATAAAAACATGATCAGTGGTCATTGACTCTTTCAAAAGAGATTTTAGCGGAAATTGAAAATCGAAAATGTTACTAAACATAACTTTTGCAAGCGTTTCTTATGACGATTTTCGTCAAGCAAAGGAAAGCGTGTATGGTGCAAGCAAATAATTGCTTTCATTACACTGTCCGCCTATTTTCCTAAAGGTCAGAGGAATAGTCCGCTTAATTTCTTCATTTGAATTCGAAGTTATAATCTGCGGTCAGTGCTTGCTCCACAATGCGTTTGATAGACACAGTTACCAGCACAGCGAGCGTCGGCTCGACCGAGGAAGAGGCTTACGTACAGTTTTAATAGTAAAAAAACATAAACGTTGAATTCATGATACACCCTTGGCCCTCCTCGTTCACCCTCGAATTGTTTGCAAGCATCTAATATCCACATTTGTATACATTACTAAGGCACAAGTTTGGTATATGGTATACGACGACGAACAAAAATAGGTCGTCAACAATTGCAAAATATTTTGCCTCAACTGTTATTCGTAAACTGTGCCAACTGCACGGTACTGCACAGACAATCACCGTTACTGCTACGACCCGTTAGTTGCCTTCCTAGTTGGTGATGTGCTCGATATAATCCTGAGATCGGTGGTCTTAGAAATAAAGATCAAGCTCTATTCAATCTTCTGGTATCGTTCGGCCCTCTCTCGTATGCGTAAAAATTATTCTCTGTTTGATGATGTCTATGATGATGGCTAATAGAAACTTTCGTAGTGGCACATAGGTGAAACAATAATGATGTCCAATCATGATACGCAAGGCAATCGCGGAGCTTAGTTTCCGTAGCAGTGGCAAATCTGTTTCTTCGCCAAACGGTGTATGTACTGTAAGGTAAGTGATTGGCGCGAGTCGGAGATAAACAGTAGCAAAGAAACAAGCGCGCCCGCACTAGAAAAGCGAAAAAAATGCCACTCGATATAGTGTTCACTATGGTAGCAACGCAGCTTAACATTGGTGAGACAACAGGAACAACAACTAGGCGTGATCGTTCTATGGTTCCATTTAAATCCAGGGTGATTCAAGGGAATTAATACGATAGCTGATATTATTAGCTCATATGTATTTAGTCTCCATTTCTATTTGCAGGGGCGGTATTATTATGTATTCGGCGGAATGGTAGTTCAACTTTATGATCTAGTGAAAGTTCGTTTAAATGTTCGTACTGGTAGAAAATTGACCGACCCGTATGATATTGGTATATGCATACGCTGAGAGAAAGCATTCGCTTAAAAGAAATGACACTATAATTTAATGTTGCCACACAATAATAATAGAAGAAACGTAATTGCCAGACGGTCTACCAGATATGTTACTTCCCTTGGAGAATTTTTTGGAGACAAAGAAACCAAATGTGTGTGTGGTACTACCGTCGGTAAAACGGGACTGATATAACTAACTACTTCCTTCATCCATATTATTTTAATCTGACATGTCCTCAAGTAGTGTCAAAGGGCAACTGTAAAATATAATTGATCTGAGTATAATTCATCGCTCTGTAAATAATTGAGGAGGGAGCCGCTTCTTAATTGATACACCTTACCGGGGAAGCACACATTCGAAACATATTACGATGACGATGATGATTGTGACCCTATGAAATTTTCCGCGTTCCATCTTTTACTGCCCCTTCGAGTCATATGGCTTTACCCACCCAACGCCAAAAACCACAATTACAACTGAAAACCGTGTCAGACGACTTTTTGCTAGTTCTATTTTTCTTCCTCTTCTTGCACGCGGGTCTACATTAGCGACGGTGGCAGCGATATTGTTACTGCTTTGGTTGTTGTTGTTGTTCTGGTTGACGATCGCTCTGTTGTAAAGAAGTACATGGACAGGACTAAGCAAAAGACGCGACGAGAATCAACCGACGACCTGTTGCATTGGCTCCTCTGATCTCGGTTCGCGTCTTTGTGTTGAATGTGGGCGCACTATCAGAGCAAACGGTTGCGCGGGTGTATGCGCGTGCGGATTTTAAGACGTGCGCTCAACAGAGAAGGCGGTAATGGTTGGTTCTGAAGAGGAGGTGTGAAGCTCGAGAATAAATGGTTATTCCCTGCTGTGAGTCCGGCTGCGGGTCCGTGTGTATAGGGCGTCTAGAGCGGCCGACCGACAGCAACGGCAACATCGTTGGCGGCATAGCCACTAACGGTTACCTTTTAGATTATTCTTATTTCAAGTCTTATTTTTGTGATCAACTTGGCTGTTATTATTTATTTTTGTTTTGCTTCATTTTATAAAAGTTCGTTGAGAAACTCAGAAAGTTAGGGTGAGTGATACGGTGCAGTTGGGCTACACACCCACGACTTGTGTCATTGATTGCCATCTCTGTACTACGGTTATATATATATATACATATATATATATATATATATAT
>MNPL01003205.1:0-30257 GCA_002081605.1 Tropilaelaps mercedesae
ATATATATATATATATATATATATATATATAGACTTGAACGGGAAGTTGAAATATGTTTTATTTGATATTTAGCAGAGAAATGGCCAACAGGCAGTGATAGGCAAATCCGCATTATCGACTTGAGTTAAACATGTTTCTAGTATTACTATTATTGTTGTTGTTGTTGTTATTATTATTATTAATAATAATGGTAAACATACTAGTAGAATAAATGATTACTCGCGATAATAGTTGGGCTGGCGCACATGTCGCAAGAGTTCTACTGCGGAAGTTTACCATCCACGTAGTTCTGTCAGTAGCTGGAAACTTGCATTATTTAATGGCTCCCTGTGTCCTATCCAATATCGTCGTTTTGTGAGCTGTTAAGCGAAAACATTTCTTCACTGTAATAAATCTAAACGCGCATGTCATTCATTGCTTTAATAACCATGGCAACAATATAGGCAAATATAATCACAAATGGTATTAATTATTAGGTGGCTGCTGGCAACTACAAGAGAAAGGGATTCGATCATATCGCCAATAATTGACTATCGGGCGTATTATGTGTGTTTGTCTCGTTTAGTCCATTGTCGTTTAAACTTTTTTTGGTGGGTTATGACTTCTGCAATGGAAAAAGCAGCCGATATCGCATTCTCCTTTAAGAATGACAGCTAACGGTCGAGATGGACACGACTGCAAACGTAAAGCCGCTTCTACAGCTTCTTAAAGCTAACTAGGGGTTGCTCACTGCCATTTATCGACTGCTGTCATTATTACTCTTTTGAATATTTGTACTGCGAAACTAGAATAAAAAGAAGACGGTCGTTTGACATAGGCGTCTTCTTGACAGTGTCACTTGTGTGTGTGTTGATTGGCTATTGCTGGTTCTTTGTCTGATTAAGTACCAGCGGTGCTACTGGAAACGCTCACCAACAATACCATCTAAGTTCTGATGATGATAATGATGATGGTGAAATTCATCATGAGACAGCGCTGATGATGATTACTAACCGTTGCATTGCCACAATAGTATTGTGCACCTTTATTCTAACCGGGAAGCACGACAAACCCTAAGTAAAATCAAATTTTTATCCCGAACCGTTGCCGAATACTTGTGCCAGGTCAACCATCAACCAACATTGAACGTTTCCGGTGCGTCTCCGGCACGACACGAAATTACGGAACGCCGTGTTTGACTTAGATTGTACAGTTAATAAAATCATCTGCAAGCTAGATAGCTGTTATTTGGAAGGCATGCTTAGAAACTGCCTCTTTAGGACCGGAAGCTTGCAGAGTTAGTTCAGTTACCTACAGATACGTCTATCTACCTTGTATTAATTACATACATTTATGTATCCTTTGAATTTTTGTCCGCTTGTTGGTTCTGCGGGTGACAAGTAATGAGACGACTCATGTCATAATCTTCTTGATTATTTAGTACCATAAACACTATTTATCCTTCCAGTATACTAATAGTATTACATTTTATATATATATATATATATATATATATAATGGTACTTTCATGCCATGATACTTCTAGTCGAACAGTACTATTCCGTATTCAATAAAATTCATCTTCAACCGACACAACTACTAGAACAATGATGACTTTTACTACTGTTTCGACTGCTGTTGTTACTGCTGAATATGAAATATTTGGTATTATATTAATGGTTTCGTTTTCTCTCTCTCTTCGTTTCTCTTTTCTTGGCATCCTCATTTCTCCTACCAATATCGATCGGTGAAAATAATGTGGTCAGTCTCCGGGGTCTGCCTGCATTTATGGCCACCGCATGGCGTTTCAGCTCCTTCAGAGATGGTGGCAGTTGTATGCCAACGCATCTGCCGCTCCATCCACCATCACGGCTCCATCGGGAGCGCCTCGCTCGTTATGATGGGGCTAGGATGAGTTCTTACTACCCTTCCTAACACCCTCCCAAAAAGTCACCTCTTCCCCATATTCTATGCTTTTGCTTTTCGTCTATTTTTCATCCGTTTCCACGGTTCGTTTTTCGGGGCGTAACGCGTTCCCTTGCCTGGCTTGAAGATCTTTTCACCGCATCTTCTCGCCCTTGCCTTGCTGGGTCGACGATGTACCAGCACACTCCTATTTCAGCGAATACGGTCGCCTCAGCTGCGCTCGTCTAAAAAGGCGGAGTTACCCATGGAGTGTTCATGGCGCGAACCCCTATCCAACGTCTGTCGCTGCCAATTTGACCGGTGACGAGCTGCAGTGGACACTCCCGTAATGCGCTAAAATAGCCTCAGACGAGTGCGTTCCTTTTTCCATCCCCTAGCGAGGGAGTAGCTGATATCTGTTGTCGGTTGTACGACATGTTACATTCGACTGCGTTAGAGGACAAACGCAAAGGCCACTTTTGCTTCTGCCTTGGCCAGCGTTGCTAGGAGGCAAACAAACAGACAACTGAGCAAATGCGAACAGGGGGTGCGCGCCAATATGCGAGATCAACATGCCACCTAAAAGCGAACGTCTGTAGCAACGATAACCGACGATAACAGAGCAACAAACGATACGGTACGTCGGAACGCTGCAGAAGCTGGTGACAGCTGACAGGATAGCCCATAGACTGTACGTACGTCACCGTTACCGGCAAACGAGCGACCTGCGAGAGTGAATCAAGCTCGCATGGAGATATTCTGCTATGCGACCAGCGTCTTTACAGCTAAGGGGCTATCACATAGAAAAAAGCTCGTAAGTGGAATTCGAATCGACAGCGCTTCATATGGGTATACAGAGACACAGTAGATGCGTGATTGGACATTTTTCTGTATCTGCTCATAAGCCTCTGTTCGCGACCGCAGAGCTTCAATTTTAGACCACAGACATCTGTCCGCTCAGTCCGGTTGTTTCGAAAGGAATGCCTACATGTCTTTTTTCGTGCAAGTATATAACTGTGGGGTATTACACAGTATGGACTACTTACTCTCTATATATATATATATATATATATATGTATACATGTTACCGGGCACCGCGTATTTAGCAACCTCTACAAGGCGCTTTACACAATTTCGTTGTAGTGCGACAGTTCCGTTACTGTTTCGTCTTCGGATGCCTTCAGTGATCTCACCGACAACTTCGTTGTCCGTTTTATCTATTCTACCGTTATAAGCGTTTCTGCCACCGCTGATAAACGACACACGTCGCGGACAGCAGCAAAAATCAAAATTCAAACAACACCAGGCAAAGTACGAATGAAAAACACCGCGCTGTAGCACTATCAGTTGCTGTACATTAGAATCTCACTTGTTGGCCCCCATTTCGTTCCTCCGTAATTTCATCTGTCCGCCCCCTTCCCCGCGCGCTACCGACCGGTCTATTCGCAGTTTTTTCCAATCGTTTCTTGGCATTGGTTTTTTTTTCTTGTTTGTTATTCTGGTTGTCGGCTACGTTTTGTACCTTGGCGTTGGTTTCCATTCACGTACCAGCACGTACGTACACGCTTGAAAATGTCAATGAATCGTGTTCAACACCTTCGTCATCATGTTATCTGCGGTATCACGATCCTGTGTAATCCTAGGTCGTTTTTGCTCACTTGTTATTGGTATGTTTGTGAGAGAGTCATTGAGGGGGGCCGGACAGTGAATGCGAGCTGGTCTGCTGCGTGTCGGCTGTTGCGAGTGGTGGCTGCGCGCCGGGACACGTTGCCATGGTGGGAGGTGGCACGCGGGCGAAGTGAGTTGCGAGGAACTAACAGCGGTTGCTGCCAGCGGCGAAGATCGCATACGTACAGACAACAGTGGTCGATGGTAAAGCACATTTCGCAAAGATTGCTTCACTCATCCACTGGTCCTGAACCACGGGGCTTGAATCACGCGGTCCCGGGGGACATCGCAATGATCGCGGCGGGGCTTAAACGACGAACGATTGCGATGGTTTGTCGACCGCAATTCGGCCAACGATGATCGACATCGGCTCACTGTGCGCGGACTAATTAGCATTACCATGCTACTGATGGTAATGTTTGCGTTATTATGTTAGGACGACGGAATTCCTATAGACGATTTCGTTTCTTGCAGTGGTCCTTTGGGGCGGTAGCTGTAGCAAAAGGCGGTTGTAGTAAATGGCTCGTGACTTCTTCGTTTGTTTGGCACTGACCGGCCACTATACGAATGTTTACAAGCGTCAACCTATGGCTTGGGGTCACGGCATAAACTGTATGTGCCACGTAGCATCTGCGTAGATTTGGCCTGATCCTTTCCAGCCTAAGGCTCAACCGGAATGGTACCGGTGACAACGCACTTTGCACGATTCCTGCGTACGAAGTAAGGCTACTGAGCTTTCATTTAACTCATGCATTTCTCTTTATATTCGGCACATCGATACGGTTCGGTTGAGTGTCAACGGCAACCCTTTTCTAGGACAAAAGAGTATGTCCACAGGCTAACCGACACGTGTCGGACTTGGAATTTTATGAAGTGCGGATGCATTCGCAAAGGATATAGAATTTTCACTACGAGTTTATGTTGTTGTACGATTGGACCACAATCGCAGTGAGAATTGAATAGGGCGCTCGGGAAAGAAAGCATTATATATATATATATATATTTTTTTTTTTCGAATATTGATCCAACTCCACAATCGATTACATACTATCCTTAATCAGCTATTATGGCTATTGTTCTTCTGACAGTTGCTTATTCCCACGATTCATTCGCTTTGGCTGGATACCAGTTCCATCTGAAGTCGCTGTCTTTTACGACCGGCCATGTCAGAATAAGGCTAGGATGATGTGAGGTACTTTAATGCATTATTTTATTTTGTGGATTTATTATTTATATTGCCCAGGCTTAATTTTCCTATTATAAGATTGATGTTAGACACAATGTATGTCTTCTGCAAATTCAATGACCGAGCTTTGGGTGTGCCATCGTACATCTTTTGTGTGAAGTTCTTTGCTTTCGACACTGAACACTTCTCCTCCGTTGTTGGTGACTGTGCAATTCTGATAGACGTCAGAGTCACTCACTAGGAAATTAGGTTGCCTTTTGCAGTATATTTTATTTAAAATCTTTCTTTGATTTTACTGAAAATTACTTATCCCTTAAGTTGATCGCTTGCAGTTGCCTGCAAGGGGTCAACTTACGCACACAGAACAGCATTGCAACTTGCTATTAGCAACAAAGAAACATGATCCTACACAATTGAAGGTCATATCATTGTGTAAACGGGTTTTCGCATGACAATGAAAATAAATTATCTTGCATTGTTATTTATTTGGCTCTTTCTGTAACGAAGTCCTCCATTTCTAAAGGATTCGTATAAAATTGCATTACTTGAGAGTTGCGCTAAATTATCGGGTACGTTGCATCGTAGGTGGCCTGTAGCTCTATAATTAATAATAGTAAAATGATAATTATTATTATTATAATAAGGGTTAATAATAATAGGGTCGAGTATATTTTAGTTATAAAATATGATTAATGCGTTCTCGAACATCTGTAGAAAATACAATCGTGCCAACGTTTAACGATTAATATCAGTCTTAAAGAAATGTTATTTTTTTAAGACGGAAAATTAACCGAAGCCTCAGTGATAGGCTAACTTCTTGTTCGCGTATCTGGAAGCAAGTTCTCATGGACAGTATCTTTACGTCTAATCGAGTGTGGATTACCAAAACGAATTATTATGACATAATCAGTTGTGACCGTTTGGTCAGACGGAGTTTATACTTTCCGCGTATCCATTAAATGTGTGGTAGCGCTGAAGACGGGGTTCTACGATATCACCTACGGTTACAATGGCATGGAGGCTATCACTACGAATGTGCTGAAAGGGTATTTTTAAGTAATCGCAGAATAGGGTTAGTAATTCGTGTTTGTACTTTATGCGTTCTAACCCAGCAATACATTTCATTATTCTATCGATGGCGTAGGGTGTAGACGCTGTGACGATTGATTTCTTTATACGCGCTTGGGAATTCGTGAGTGAGGTGTTTTTATACTGAGAAGATTTACCGCTTGTGTTGCTAGATAGTACCTATTAAACGAATTTCTCATGTCACCGTAAGATTGCGAGTATTCTAATTTTTCTTGTTGTTGTATACACTCATTAGTCACATGGTCTTGACAGGCTTTCTGATTTTAAAAAAATGAAACATAGTTATTGCACGAGGAAGTGCAATTTGTGAAATAGCATTGTGACTGTCACTGCAAAAAGCTACAACGAACTGCCAACATTCGTTTATTTACTTAGCTTCCTTAGCGCCATCGCTGTTATGAGCATGTTAACGCCAAACGTAGTGAAATATTTTTAGGTTAATGATTAGTCGCGACGGCGCCGTTCTTGTGGAGATCTGACATTTGCCAGTTCGAATCCTGCTGGTGACATCTTTACATACTTAGAGAGCTCGGAGAAATAGAACGTTGTTTTGAACTTAACTCGAGAAGGGTCTCCAAAAATGTATGTTTATAGTTTTAAAGCCTGCCGTTGAGCACTAGACGTTCAGAGGCTTTGTTACAACTAATAATAAAAAACCGACTTGCTTGCGTGCATGATTTTATAAGCATTTTTCCACAGAAAAAAGGCGAATCTCCGATTACCCCATAGCTCATCAACCGATTTACTTCGCGGAATTCGTATCTGGGTATATAGGTATTTAGGAACTTGTGAAATTTGCGTAGTACGTTGTGTGGTCCCATAAAGGAAGGGAAAGATGAGACCATTATTACAAAAACAAACCCACGGCACCCATAATATGGAAGAATGTTGTTGTCTATATATGTCTTTGTGCTTGGCGGTTCTTTATTTCCTGAAGAGTCCATTACTTCAGAAATTACAGTGGCGACCAAGTGGTAGTGCTTTTCAACTATTGGTAAGCGCTAACGCACGCTGCTTGCGGCTGTACAAGGCTCGGAGAATTTCAGTTTGTATGCAAGGCCGCATCGGCCCATGCCAGTGTTAGTCGGCGGAATGCTTGTCTGCATGCTGTGGGCACTCAGTGATGCCCCTCGGTCCTTCAATGGAAACAGGGCTCCTCTCTTTTAGCTCGTCGAAATCATCACGTAGGTCTCTGGTGTAAAAGCGAGGTGCATGAGATGATTTCGAGCCGTTTGGCCGAGGGTTGGATCTTGTGGGAGGACGAACCTCCATGCGAGGGTTTCATGATGCGGTGGTTTCAGCACCTCCATTCGTTAGACAAGCAGGAACTACCTGAAGGTTAGCAAGGTAGAAGGAAGTGAACTCAACCGACAGCGATATTTTTGGAGGGGGCGGAAGGGCTACTTGTACATCATGCCAATACGGGCAGATGAACTACTTCAACAGAGGGCCGCTTCTTTATGAGAAGGCCAGATCAAGCAAGCCACTGGAAGCAGCTTCAACGCTTCCGGGGTAGGTCTTCAATGCAAATGCATTGTCGCTGAGTGAATGTGAATTTGGATTGAACTTGGATTGTATAGATACAGATACACGTTATCAGCACCTTTGTGCTATTCTACCAAAAATAGCTATCGAACTGTCACGAGCGAAAATTGAAGTATATAAACAGAAACGACTGTTTTGAGCAATAGGAGTGGTATAGGCAGTGCTTGAACTAACACTTGTGGAGCACGTTCTGAAGGCCCATTTGAAGCTGAATCTGACGAACGGAATCATGTGAGTGTCTTGTGAAAATATCTGTTAAGTCGCGTGATAAGTCAGCGGTAAACGTCCCCGTTAAAGTGACAACCATACGTATCTAATCCTAGGCCAAGGACGAGCGGAATGAGAGGCTCACGTATGGAATACGAATTGGTTTCAGGAAACATTGTACTAACTATTAACGAATGAAACTCTGGATCTTCATGCCGAATAAGTTAGAGGTCTGCGTGACAAAGATTAGAGTCCTATCTAATCTTGCAATTAAAAGCCATCCGTTAAAAAGTAATTAAGCTCCTCAGAGCTGTGAGCGATAGTTGTTAATGATAGTCGTTTTAAATATCGTGTTTTGGTTATCGCCTTGATTTCGGCCCTTTCTAGCAAGAACAGAAACCAGTTAGTTCAGTGGCACCTTCCGATCTACCTATCGATGCGCCAGGCTTAATCGCGGCTTCCGTTTGCTATCTGAACAATGTTACACATTTGAAGCCGTAAGCAGACTGCTGGCTGTGAGTGGTATACTATTGCTTCGACTCGAAAAGAACAAACGGAATGGAAATCGATCTCTTCCCTAGACGGAATCGAAGCAAATTTCGAGGATAAACGGCCTTTTTCTTCTTGCCTGGCCTTGATTTGGCTTAGTTGGCTACCGACTCTCTAATCCTTGCTTAATTGGAGGTTCGCTCTAGCAGTGCTATCAGACATGTCCTTACGGCCATATCTCTCACAAGACATTACCTTTCCATTTGCTATTTTTTCCTTGTAATTCATTTTATTGTTTGCGAAGAGGCTTATGTGCGTCATGCGGTGTCTTCGCTTTCAGGATTGCAGGCAATGTCTGCAGTCTCAGATCGCGGTTTTAAGGAATGGCGCCGTTTCTGACGCAACTTTTGGATCACTTCAGCCTACTAAGATATGAACTAGTGACGTAGTTACACATAGATCGGAAACCAAATAACTTCTATATAGCTAAGAGGATACATTAATAGTAATATTTTGATGCATTTAAAAATTTAATTCATTATTCATTCAAAACTTTAATAGCACACTCGTTGCGACATCCCCGTTCGGGTTAGTATGTATTGACTTTTTTAAAATTTGAACCAATGGGGAACACGATGTCGCTGTTGACGTCTGATCTACGTAATGTATCGTCGTAAATTCGTCGTGGGTTAATTTTTAAAGGTAAAGAAGCAGCGTCACTACCCGATCATTTGTATTCAGTCACCAATCAGCATTTTTTGCGCTCACCTTATGAAGGCATTCTATCGTCGTCAATTGACATGCAGCCGTTGCTTTCGCCTTCTGTTTACAGGAGATAGCTATATCTGGCGTGGGTTGTTGATGAAGAAAAATATGCAAGCGCAGGCGTTTTGCCGTAGCTGATAGAAGGATAGAAACTTGTCATCAAGGAGCCACCGCCAAAAGTTCAGTAACTCCCTCGACTAGCGTAGCGATGCCACAAGAAGCGGAAGTGATTTAAAATGTTATTATAAAGGGGATGTTCCGCGTGTTAATCGAGTATCAAATGTTTCTAGCTCTGCATTTCTTAATGAATGAATTATATCGTTCGTTCTTTATAAAATATTTACAAACCGATTGAAAGACTACGTGATAATGTATGCTTTGCGAGCGTTCATACCTATCAAAAACGTATTTTTAGACGCGCAGTCAATCTACATTATCAAGACACAACTCGATAATTGAGATTTCAAACCATAATAGAAAATCAAACTATTTGCATAACAATTCGTCGCTTGATCGATCAAATATACGATCGAATTTTTTTCGTTTTTTAATGCGCCACAATGCAGACAGACAGACAGATATATATCTGATAGCCACAATAGATCACAATATTTATTATCACTACGCCGAATCGAGATGGTAACTACACACTATATGTGCCAACGTCATATTTGCAACCGACTACAATAACAGAGTACAGGAGCGAATAAGAGCAGCATTATTTTAAATGAAAGCTCACGGCAATGGCTGAGTTTTGTTTATTTCGGATGTAAAAATGGTAGGGAAAAAGGAATCGAAAAAAGAAGGGGGTACATTACACGGGATGCCAGATGAGGGTATCGATGCTGCGTATTTGCACAATTCGATCTTGAGGAAAAATAATTAAATGTGATTCGCTACTTTAGCCTAACGTTACCGAAAACAGCAATACCAGCTCTGACAGAAGTAATGTTTACTAACCAAGAATGGCCGCACAGCGCTATTTTATTATATTGCTGTGTGTCTTGGAAACAAAAGCGTTGATGTGAGAAACAATGATAACGCTCGCGGAGACAAAATCCAGTTCTATTTTTCTGCTAGATATTGCTTCGATTTGAGAGAAACCACTAGGTATTTGAAATTTTACATGGCAATGTTTGTTGTCACAAGAATGGTTCACATAGTTTCGGTAAGCATATGCTATATGTAGAGAGGATGGTCCAAACAAAAGTATAAAAATAATTTTAGGGATGACACAATTTCTTGTATGTATGCACTCGTAATATACCCGGTGTGAGTTGGCAAATCGTTGACAAGCTTACTGTTCGACGTACTCACATCTACATTTTAATCATTTGCAGTTCTAGCCTTATGATACCCTTTAAATAGGAAATCAATGAAATAGCTTGCAGTTCGTTTTATCGATTGTGAGCCTATGTTTCTGGTGGCTTCTTCATTAAATCTGAGCTTAGCTAATTATAGAAACGGAAAGCCACTTGACTTAAACTATTCGTAGCTGCCCTCGGCAATAAAATTCTAAAGGTGTTTGTTTATGTACCTGCTCGTTTATTCCATCCTATGCGGTTAAACGGTAAATATAAAAAAACCTGATAAAGATATATAGATATATTCTGCACAACACTATTCCACTCTGGGGTTTATTCCGTGTTTTATCTAAACCCTGCCTGTTAGGAACTGTCACCTTTAGTGTAGCATTTCTTCCCTGCCTAAATAACTGTTTGTAGTTAACACTACTCTTCTAAAATAATAATAATAATAATAATAATAATAATAATAATAATAATAATAATAATAATAATACTAATAATAATAATAATAATAATAAATCACAAGTGAATTTATTGCTACTTAATTTAGCTTCATCCGAGGAGTATTTTAATATTACAAACCTTGCTTTTCTTCTGCCACCTTCAATAACCTTATCATATGTTTCTCAGTTTTTCACAATGCAACCAGCAAATAAATATTATTAATGATCATGCCTGAAATACTTAATTTCGCTAGAATTAGATATAATTAGTGAAGTCCATTTTTATCTTCTTCAGGTTACTGAGCGCATTGAGTGATTTCGTATGGCGGCTGTGATTCCTTCAGTGCCGACTACGACGCAACCATGGGCCTCCACAGCTTCTGCATCGGCAGCAGCAGTTACAGCGACAACAGCAGCCGCAACAGCATCCGCTTTATCTAATTCGAATTCCAACGGTATTCAGCCACAGCAGCACTCCGGCATCGATAATTCCTACTGCAGGTATGTTTTCCATTCTCATAATTCCGTCCTCTTTATCGTCGGACTGGCGAAACTATAAAGTGTCTTTCATTTAGCGGACTCTTGCTAGCCAATTTTGTACCCCAAAAACAGGTGATGCATCATATAAGCCCGCTAACCCCAGTAGCTGTTCATACGGCTACTGGAGTCAGTGGCACTGATCAATTAAAGCAGAAAAACAAGGAGGTGAATAGCAGGCAGGAGCAACTAATTTAGTTAACTAACAGCCAAATACCACGAATATATTTTACTGTCCTTCTCGCCTACGTGTGTGTATAAAAATACTATGGGCATGTTGCTAAGCATCGGTTCGACTAGAGGAATGACCACTAGATATATCTTGCCGTCAAAAACAAGCGAATTTGTGTCGGATGACACCTTACACTCATTCCTTTTTATTCTAGCTAGATCGCTGTTACTTCTGCTTAAGCCTTTCTGACTGGACAAAGCGATATATGGCCACAAATAAAGACGATGCTAAACAGGTCTAGGTCCAATCTAGCACTGGGCCTTCGACCCGGTAGATACTAAAGGTTAAAGGAAGAAATAATAACAATAGGGTACGGAATTACAAAGATCCTTACTCGCCTTGCTTCGTTTGATCCTCCCGTATAGTATCAAACCTGCCAGCCATGTTTCTTGCGCTGCGAGGGGAACTCGAGACCTCTGCCTAGTTTTTTACCGGTTGTGTCCCTTTACGTTTGGGCTGCCCCCTGTAGTTCTATAGCAGTGGTAGCTATTGTTCATGTTCATGTTGTCGTGGGCTCTGCGTCGGCCCCGGCAGGTTCCGGTCTGCACGTTGAGTCTAGTTAACGCTTTTTGTCCTCCATGAACCGAAAAACGGTGAAACATTATGGATGGAAAACATGTCTTTGCTAACAAGGACCGACGGATCTAAGAGGAATGCCGAAATAGATACGTTGCGCAGCTTATATAGTGAAAATAAAAGAGTGTCTGTGATTGTCAAATGTCATTTTTACATGTGCATAGCTTTCCTAAAGCAGTACTTACAGCCTTACAATGACACTCATCCGTTTGAGCTCGATATCACACCTTAAGTATGTAGTTTTATTGCTCCCAATCTATTATCAAAGCCGTTTATGAACAAAACGTGTATCCAGTGGGCCAGATAGTCGATTCCAATAATATAACAATTCCAATAACAATTGACGATGAGAATTGTTGGATTGTTTGAACTGTCCAAGCAAGAAAAATAAAATTAACTTTTTCATTAAGAGACATTAAAAAAGAGAGGTCATGTGCAATTGACTAGAAGTTATGTAAGTTGTTTGTACCGACTTGACTAGTGGTATGTAACATGAGAGTATATAGCTCAAAGCAAGTGAGAAATTTATGAGTTCGTTACAAAGCAGTCGCCATGCTCAACAGATCGTCACAACACGTCTTACTACATCCAAAAGGACTTCGTCCGGTAAATATAGTTTATCGTGCTAGTGCGTTAGAGGTGTCTAGCGCACAGATCAATTCACTATGCCAATATGTAAAATAAAAGCACAGCGAGGTTCCTAGACATAAATGCACATTTTTTTTCTGCGGTGAGATTGTCTTTAAGCCGTTCTCAGGGGCTGTTACATTAGAGAAGTGCTGATAGCTGCAGCGCACAAGCGGCTGTGACCAATTAAACTGCGATGCTGTGAATATTTTCATGGCCTCTTAGAAACAATGTTTATTAATCAGCAAACTTAGCTATTATTCATGGGAGTAATTACACGTAAGGTACATGCTTGAGTCGGAGCCCAATGAAATGTGTTTCTGTACAGTTTTGCTGCTTTAATTTGAGATTCCCTTGGATACATTTTTCGCTTTCACCTTTAATATTTATCGTTTCTCCGCATATACCTAGTGCGACCTGACCAGCTTATAATCAATTGCGGCAAGCTATCTTCTCATAAACAGTCATGGTATTTACCGTATAAAATTATTAGACGTCCAAGAATCATCGTGGGTGGTTATTTTTCCGATTGCTTTGGTTCAGGTTAATATATCACATTGAGATCTGTAGCTTAGCGCATTCGTGTGCGCATTGCCACCGTAGCAGACATGTAGGAGCACGGGTTCGATCCCCGCCGTTGCACATTTACATTTATGGGGTCCGTCTTGCGAGGTAATACAAAAAGTGCTACTGTGGATGTTAAATGTTGACTGACGGTCAGCCCTAAAAAGATATAGGTTAATATATCGCACAACAAAAATATTGATGTATATCGATGTATTGCGATCGAAATGTCTAATTTTCGCGCTTGTTTTTACACTTCTAACGTCTTCCGTACTTCAGATATTTGTCTGTTTGTACGTCGTTACCATTGTGGCCTTAACAAATCGCCACAAATTTGCTGCTACTGTTGTTAGTGTTGTTGTTCATGCATTTCCACCATAAAGGCATTGTTACTGAGGCCATCACTAATTTAACGGGTGCAGGCGATACAGGACAAATGGTATCTGGGAAAAAGGGAGGATAAAGAAAAAAATGCGAGACAGAAAGAGTACACTTGCCGCTTCGCCTCACATTTTCAACTTGCTTTCTTTGTGTTGTTCGGCATGCATGCTTTTCGCATGCACCACACGATCAAATGAGCTAATGCCCGCAAATCTCAACAAACCTTTGAAGTCAATAGTGTTTAAGAGAAGCTATACGCATGTCCCATCTTATCTTCATATGTCTGCGTGAAGTCTATAGAACCTGACTAGGAAATCATTTCCAGCGTGAATCAGGTTTAACTATTGTTCATTCTTATTATAGTGTTGAAATTAGCATACCATATAGATTGCTATCGTTCACACGTTAGAGGAGTACACGGAAACTAAAAATTGTAATTTTCTATAATTTATCCGCGTACTGTATATTCTCTCTTCCCCATTTTTCTCTTTCTCTCTTTATCTATATATAAGTTTTTCAATCCCCTTTAAACCAAGATATGCTTATCTGTCAATGTCTTCTTTCTTCGTCTTACCCCGCGTTATCATTGGAAGCGACGATTGGCGTTATTGACTTTGTTGCTGTTCTGGTGGTTGTTGTCGTCGTGTTTGTAGGGTTCCATTCTCCATTGTTTTCACATGTACGATCTCTCCCGCACCGTATCTTTCTCTCTTTACATCTTCTCTGGCGTGTCTTCCTTTTATTTTTTTTACCATCGCACATCGACACCCCGCATCGCGCTCATTCACGAGGCAGCACCTTCGTTAATCATCCTACCCATGAGTGTTGTTGGTGTTATTTCTATTACTATTATTGTGCACCCGTCTATGTATCTATCTATCATCTGTCCAATAATAGTGACGCTGTGACCAAGCGGACTCCCGAGAGCTCCTCCCGCTCGGTGGAGTCATTGCAGAAAAGAATAGGATGAAGCAAAGACGAGTTTGGGTGTTGAGGGATGAGAAGAGGTGGGAAAAATGTCACCCTGTGACGCACCGTGTTGAAGTCGTGGAGTTGTTATTTTACTAGTAGTTATAGTAGTAGCTGTAGTAGCTATCCATTGGTATGGCGGAGGTCTGTTGGTCAAGTAACGCCGTTGCCCTTGACCTCCGTCCCGCTTGGGCAGCTGATTGGGGTCCCCTTCCCTTTGGATGCTAAGACTCGAAGCAAAAGAAATCGTCGTGTCAAGCATATGTTGCTCTGTTTCGGCATTCTTTTATCTCCGTGGTCCAGTTATACGGCATTGTTTTTCACTTCTTACTGTTTTGTTTCCCTTTGTGTCTAACGCTGGATCGCCGTATCCATTAGGTTTTTTTGTAGTGATTTTTGCGACTGTTGGGAAATACCTATGTAAAGTTAGATTATTTTATCATTTTTTCATATCTTTATCAATTGGCCCTTTCGCAAACATTGGTCACCCGCGCAAGGGAAGGTTGCAGAACGAGTTTTCAGCGATATCAAAAGTAAATTTTTTTTGTTAACTGTAGTGTAACCATGTGATATATGAAGGAGTAACAAAACACAGTGCTCTGTGAAGACCACGAGTCTGCTACAATGTGAACTTCAGAGCTTTATAGAATATGGCATAGGCAAGAGCGAAAACTGTCGCGAAAAGTGTGTGCAAACAGCAACAACAATTAAAAGGAGTTCGTTTGAATATGCTTTATTTTTGTCAATTTGTTTTGTTATAATAGAAACCATTGAGTACTTAAGTACGATTTTTTGCACTTTTGTATAGTTCCAATATCAGATTGTCTATTATCCACGATATTTAGCTAGAATTTTATTCTAAATGGAACGCGTAAGTATCGTGCCACCAAGTAGCCCTTGCTGCTTTCTTCTGGTTACAGAAATGTTACTTAGATTAGCCCCAGCATGCGAAATTGAGACTACTTTTGCAAATGACCATATGGTTCGATAGTGTTCGTTAAAACAGGTACTAATTCCATTCAAAAAGATTCAACTAACTGCGCATATGCCCATTTGGTATTTTTTTGCAAGTTCTTCGGTTGAAGCCTACAGACGTTTGCATTGATATAGTCTACGCCTTCAGTTCATGCAATCTATTCACTTTTGAAAAGGTGATCTCACATGCAGCGCGTAATTTTGTCGTGCAACTCATCAACGTTACAGAGTTGAGTCAATACGCAATTTTTAATAATAATAGCTCGTCATAGCGATATAATGGCAGAACTGTCACAACATCTAAATAAGAAAGGGGTTCATGCTCGTAATTTATTAGATCACATCAATCATACATGTCAACGTGTGATGTGTGTACGTATAGTATGAATATGTACGCCCCAACTAACACATCTTAGAAGATTTTTGGTCTGGCAGCTCTGTGGGGCAATTTTTCGTTGATTCTCTGATCTTGTCTGTCATACAAGGTATTTGTGAAAAAAACATTACACATAATGCCGCCTGGAGTCTTTTATCTTGCAAGCAATATAATGCACACTAACAATAATAACAGCGTGTTGATAGCAACTATCACCTCGAGTACCTATCGATCACCCAATCGATAGATGGCCCACAAGGTCACTTCTTCTATAGTAAGACAGCCACCAGCGTTCGACGTTTGAGCCAGTATGATTAAACCTATATATGTCGAATCCGGCGTTTCTTATTCTAACGGCCAATGAATTTATACTCGGTTAAACTATGACACAGCAGGCGGTATAAATATGGTCCTTTTGGGGAGACAGGCTTTGCACTTTAATCTGAGCGCAACCGCCGTTACCCCGACGACTGTTAGCCCTCGGGCAATGATGTCAACCACCAAAGAGGCTGAAATATTTAACATATGCGCACGTCTGTATATAAATGTACTATGCTGTACATGAATGACACCGCATGGCGGTCATGCCTAAGCTGAAAGTACTACGGCGAGCCATAACAAGATGCCAATCGGTTACCGCGGCCCATTTGTTCTGATCTGATAGATTATGTTATCGAAAACACTGGCGGAGTGGCGGGAGTCTTTCCTACACCCATTAGATAAATCGGCAGTGATACCTGTGGAAATTATTAATTGCTAGAGTTTTCCGGCTCACGTTTTTTCTGGCTACAATTTTCCAGCTTGCCCACGTAGTAAACCTGTGCGTTAAAATTTACATTACAGTATTACTTTTCAAATTGTATTCGTCGAAATTTAAATTGAATTAAAAATAACTTTATAAAACGAATGATTTAAAAAAATCTACGTATGCAACGGTCTAAATACGAAGAAAAACAAAAAGTACTTAAGGAATTTTCAGTCTATATCTCATATATTTCTTATGATAACGGTTTCATTCTCTGTATTTTATTTTCATCCCCTCCAGTCGATCATGTTCGGGTTATGGCTACACACCGTATCGTTGTAGACTCAGAGCCAAATATCTTTAAAGGCTTATGTTTTCTAACGATATCTCTCGTGATGACATCTCTCCTCTTTTTCGTATTGGAAAATCCTTTTTGTCTTATTTCTCGGAAAAAGCCTAAGCTTAAGCTAAATATACGCTTGTAAACCGAATATACCTTTCGATGGAAGGTAGACGTTTATGCATCGTCCGCTTGCGACTTTCCACCGGTAGCATTAATATTGCCATACCACAGAACCGTGATTTAGGATGAATCATTCACATTTTGGGCGACTGTTTAAATCATCGGTTCTGTTGCCGACAAAAAGTCAACAGATTTCTAATACCTGCTTCTTCCGTCGTCCATTAAATTGACGATTGGGCTTGTCTGACCCAAAATATCTCATGATCAAACTTTAGTTAAATTAAAATAACAAATGAATAATATAACATATGATCCACAACCCTTCAAACATTATACCAGTATCATCTCGTTTTATATTGACAGATGTAGTTACATGTCTGGGGGTGGAACGGTGGAAAACGAGGAGTACGCGAACTAGAATCAAGGCGAATTTCGTGGTCGCCGAAAACTGGCGACAACCAAGAAAATGTTATGACTGTGTCAGTCTTCTATTAGGACAAATTCTGGATTGAATCGAACCGTTAGTGGGCGAAGGGGGACGTAATAATCAGCAGGCCCCAAATAATTATAGAAGCAGTTGTCATAGTTATCAGTGAAGTTAAACTAGCAGTTACTAGTCACAAAAAGGTAGAGTAAAACTGCACTGGCACCATGCACGTACACCCCCATTTGTGTGGAAACTGTGTAGTCAATTTAGTGAACGCGAGCCAAATCGCAGCCAAATCAGCGCAGCTGGAAAATATTCAATCTCTACGGTTAGGGAACCATTACCACAACTGCATTGGCAACAACCACGACATCATCAACAGCATATCTGCCGGCGCCAATCGAAGACAGTCTCATGACCCCGATCGAATTTCGCCGGTAGACACCGAACAGCAGGCAAGCACATCATCATCAACGGAACTGCCATTTTTGCTATCATCTACGGCCATTTTTCGGCCGTGGGCACGGCCAAAAGCGGGGGAGACTCATCGCATTCGGGAGGGAGGGTAGTAGGGGTGGTCACTCACTGCAGTTGGCTGACACTGGCGCGGCTTTAATACCTTGATGAAGTGCACATAGTGTGATAGGGGCTGGAAGTTGAATTCATGTTCAGCGAATTGATGAAGTAAACGCTGGGCGTAGGCATCTACCGAGACACTGCCACGACTGCTTAGGTGAGAATGCATCCTAAAAGAGACATCTATATTGTTACGTGATGTCTCCGAATGTTAAATACAAATCAAGCAAATGGAGTATGAGATAACTCCATATGAAGGTGACGCGCGAGCGTTTGTTACACTGCGTACTCGACGTCTGCAAAAAGCGTTTACAAGTCAATATTTTCGAACATTGACCGTCCAGCTGTGGAATCATAAAGAACACGTCGACAAGAGGCCGCACTTGAAGCAACAGAAACAAAACGAAGTGACGGGACAATAGAAGGTGTTAGTTTCGAATTCATTCACATGGTGCACTGCATAAAGATAGCAATTCTAAAGAATGCTTGCCCTTTGATCTGTCTATCTTTACTCCTGTCAGCACTTTCTTTTTGCATTTCTCATAATATCTGCTTGGAACAAAAACTGAGTGCATCCTCGTCGCTATGCAGAAATCATTTCTTGAGTTATAATAAATGAACGGATAATTTAGATGAGCGCATGCTCATATTGACTCTAATCTTGTGCGCGAATTTATATCATATCCGGTTCCGACTCTAGAATGTGTTTCCCTATCGTCGAAGTGCCAACCTCGTTAAAGGTTTCAATTCATTGATTTAAACGATATTGGATACAATGTTCGTAAACGACGAATGTGGGTCAATTTTAAATAATGCATACTACGTTGGTGATAGGATAGCATCAGAGTATCAGTAAAAACATCGAACATCGTCGTATTCTCCGGCAGACAGGTAAAAGCGGTCACTTCAGACAGGAGTTGCAAGTGCATGTCAGTCGCTTAATCCGCGCCTCCGGTTTGCCCAGCGTATAACAGAGCTTCGCCGATCAATTACAAGTGCGAGAAGGCAGATACCTGCGTTAAAGTGAACTGAAACGAGTAGATAATTCAGCAAAGTCCGTTTCATTCCTCCCCCCTCATAGTGAAAAAATAGGCCAGACAGCGCTGTAAGGATAGATAAGAGAAGCTAACGACGGTGGAACTGAAGGTACCGGAGTTTCTTGCGATTCGAGTTGTTTCTGCATTGGCCAGAAAAGAATCGGCAATCATTGAGCAGAATTTTTAGCGCCAGGCTATCTCCGTCGGGCCAGAGAAGGGGTGCCTGCCAATATCCAAAATGAGAGGAATTCTTGCTTCATCAGCAGCGCAGAAAACATCGTCGACGCAACCACGATCGCCATCCGTTTGCCGCTGCCTGTATCCGACAACGATGACCAAGGAAAAGAAAAACCGAAGACGACGAAGATGACAACTTCAGAGAAAAGAACCATTTCGTCTTATCGGTGTAGAACAAGCATTGGCGTCAGCAGCATTTGCCAACAGTTACGGCGACACACACACACACATTTATACATACATTGTTACGCTCCTTTGCTGTATTGTGGCTGACCATTGATTGCTGCCGGGTGGTGAAGTGGTCGAATATATGGCAATGCTACACGCGTTCACTCAGGTTTCCTGTCTTGTCAGTGGCCACCTTCGGTTTGACGCCAACAACCTGTTCGTTCGTATTCCCATCGTTGGCCGACGATTGCCACTTCGGGTTATCTGTTCAATACTCTACGGCAGACGTGAAAAGAGATCCGAAATGGCCGAAGCCGAATCCAATGCAAAACAGAGTTTTGGTAGCATCTGTCCGTACGTCGATTTGTCGACTGACTGTCCGTAGTCGACGTTGCTCTAATGCTGCGTTCATTGGCTTTTGGCTGATGAAGGAGCCGCTCGTGGCGTCGACGACGGTGAGGATAGCGCTGCTGCTCCAAATACTATTTCTTTATATATATATATATATATATATATATTCAGGGCCATTGATAGTGTGAATTTGCTCATACTGTCCCGCTATAACTTGAAACGTGTTTGCTACCACTAGAGTACGGAAAAGGAAGAAAGAAATACAGGTGAAGCCGATATCAATATCTGAATCGGAGTACCTATGTCTTTATTTTTGTACACCCTCAGTGCCTATTCTTGTTTAAACGATGCCACACAGTCGGCAGCGTTTGGTGAATCACCCTAAGTAACAAACATTACGTCCATCTAGGAATTATGCCCTATTAGGTCAATAAGACATCGATAGTGGAGCGCCAATATTGTCACGTGCGTACCACATACGTCATATTAATGCAGCTCGTAGCAGTTATTGTAATACTATTGGAGAATAGAGAGAAAGACGTGTATGCGTGAGCGAGAGCACACCGTTTACGAGAGCGAAAATTCCCTCTAATAAACAGTTACTCGATAACTAAAGAACAGTTTGGATTACCAATATAGCAATTCTCTTACCTGTCAAGGACACATATTCCCAACGTACTTAGACCAACCAAGAAGTGTAAGCGGAGTCGCTTACTTTGCGAACAAGCAATGAATTGTCTGTTGTGAACTGTTATTGCCGAAACGGGCGCCGATTAAGTAAAGCCAAACAAAGCACTTCGATTGGCAATATAGACACATACATTGATCGTCTGGTGATGGCTGAATCCAGTCTTCCTTCATCTACATTTATATTGAGACCTAATGGATATCCTTACAGTGGTAGCGTCTCGCGCCTACTAACGTGGGCCAACCGATACGTCGCTGTTGTTCTTGCTGCCACGTCTCGCGGATGTTTGCGTCCATTCCCTTTGTTGGATCGTTTTTCTTGCACGGTCGTGTCAATCCGTTTCCCACGTGTGGCTGATACTTGTATATGTGTGCATTTGTACACATTTGTAAGACATGCAGAGGATGCGCAAGCACAGACTTGCACACACTGTCGGTTGGTCACGATGCTATTCGATTGCAACGGTGGAAGGCGCTGAGTCGCGAACCAAAAAAATAGTCGCAAACATCGATGATTCGGTGGCGATACCATAAACAATTAGCAGTGCCCTATTGGCTGGCGGACTCTTCAGGTTGACCATAGGGAAAAACGCATGGCTGTTCGTCCATGCGAATTATTACTGGCGGCCGACGGTGCCTTGTGGCGTCGTCGCTGGTGTCTTCGACTTGGAGACAATATGCTGTCTTTTTTCACTGTAGCAAAGCTAGTCCAGCCGGCGCAAAAGTTGCATAGCACTTTTTTTGGCTTTCCCACTTCTTCTGCAGTGGATGCTTCCATAGATTTGCTTTCCTCAGTTGCATATATATATACTAAGTGTTAGACAAATGGATAACAAAGCGAAGAGGACGATGTTATCGTTTTTTCGTTCCTCCAATTCATTCAAGGAACTTCACAACCACCATCATCACCATCGGCTACTAGAAAATAAGCATCAGCAACAAAAAAAATAATAACAACAATACAATAATAAGCAACCGGGCCGTGTTGCCGGACGGACAGCGTCTATCTGTTGTGACCAACATTGATGGGACAGCTACCGAGCAAAGATTTGCCAATAGCCGGGCCTAACAATCATAGTGGTAGCATCATCGGCAGAAAAACGACGCTTCACATAGATCAGTGAATTGTGCATACGAAGAAGAAACGGAAGAAGAAAACAGCTTATTTTCAATAGCAAGAATGGTAGACCTTAGACTAAGAGAATGATATTCGTTCTATTAGCTACAACAAAACTATATTTGTATTTTCTTATTTCTAATATGGCGTTCATCTTCTCCCACCACAACCCTTTTTGTATTGCTGCTATGATGAATGTGATATATAGAACTAGAGAGATAGGATCGCTAACCCGGGGCGGGATGCTAAAAGTAGGGCATTGGAAAAAATGGCGAGGGCCGAAATGGGATTGATGGAATTACGAGCGTTTTCTTCTTCTTTTTTCTTAGTACTAGTAGCAGATGTTGCTGTTTGCAGATGTTGTCTGCAGATGTTGTTGTTGTTTCTCAATCTGTATAACTCGTCGAAATACGACTTTACAATTCATCTGACAACCAAACGACACTTATGTACCAGTAGTAAAAAAGTAGCTAGCGGGAAGAAAATTGAGCATGCTAACTGGTAGCATTGGCAGTTCTTACATTTTTTTTCTAACGAACGAGAAAGTTCATTGCATATTCTTCTTTCCTTTCGTGGTCGTGCTCGCCGCGCCCGGCCTTCGACTGCCATCATCTCCTTTCTTCGCTCTCTAGCTGGTCGTTTGTGATTCTCCTTTTGTTGTTCCCTTCTTACAGTACCTACTAATAATAGTGACTTGCTAGCCTCT
Organism: Tropilaelaps mercedesae; assembly: GCA_002081605.1. Lineage (NCBI taxonomy): Eukaryota > Metazoa > Arthropoda > Arachnida > Mesostigmata > Laelapidae > Tropilaelaps > Tropilaelaps mercedesae. Next base: position 22,336 of record MNPL01003205.1, read on the forward strand.
TCCTAGCTTTTCTTCCTCACATCCTTCTAATATATGTAACCCATTCCTATACCATCTAAGTGTTCGTGGCGTAGTTCTTAGACTGGGCCATATCATTGCCAAACATTCGTGACTGCTTGTATGTCTGTATGCGCCTTTACTGCTACTGACCCTGCGCTGCTCGCTGCTTGTATCCATAATGGCCCCATTGCGCTGATCTACACAACTTGGATGTGGCCAACTGAGCAATAGCCGTATATGTTAGTGCGCCTGTAGCAAGGTATGTGGATCACTAACTAGAAAGCAGTGGCTGTTTTCTATAGTGATCAACTAGGAAATACTCCTGTGAACCACAATCAGATCAGCGGAAAGACAGGGCCAGCTGAGTCAGACGGACGAGCCAAGATCAAAGGCAAGCATTCGTGCGGACAAGCACGATTTCTGTATTCGAAGTCTATTTATCCATAAGCATAGGGAGAAATTCTCACAGCTCCAATCGCACTGGGCTGCACCGCCATTACAGCGCAATCCATAGTCATCATCATGGAGAACGGGAGGAGCATTTCGTCATTCGTCGTGGATACAGATCATTGGAAGACGAGTAATGTCGAATTCCCCAGATGCTGGCAAAAGCGAAAGAAACTGACAAAGCTCGACGAAAACATAAAAACGTCCCGACTGGTTAACGTCGCCAGACCATGCTCTTTTTATATGTATTCGGTACGAGCTAGAGCACTGAATCGAACTGAGGTGGAACAAGCCTTCTGTAGCCACTGCTTTCAAAGTTGCCCGACGTGCAGTGGTTACTATTGAGATAAAATATGCTCGCTACGTTCGCTATATTTTCCGTTCGACCTTCTCAGCGCCCGTCTTCTTCATCCTACAAGCAAGTGATTATATTCAATAAAAACTAAGACGGACTACTTCTAATCTACCAGCGATAGGGGCCGTTGGAAGTAGTAGTTTATGAAATACTGTAATGGAAAAGGTATTGAACGCACATTGCGTTTCCGTTCTCGCACACCGTGAAGGTCTACGGTAGTCATCGTTAGAGTCCTTCCCTTTCCTCTGCTCTCGAACGATCACAAAGCTTCGATAAGGCCTTTTTTATCATTGGCTTTAGACTATTGTGATGTGAATCTCCAATATTGAGTTGTGTATATGTGCTCCGGTCCAAACGCTGTCGTGTTTTGACTGAATACAATAGAATGGAGGAAAATCTTTTGAAAGAAGGGTCGGCCACCCTCTTTCCTGGAATGCTTAGGTAGCAGTGGACAATCTATTTGATCTCGGAATCTGCCAAAGTAGTCAAGATGCCCTTAATCATGACAGACGAAACGGCAATTGTTTATACGACAGCATCATGAGTCGGATCTAGGTTCAAATATCTAGCTCTGTGGTAGAACCTCAACCTAGGAGCCGTCGGTTTCCCACGAAATCACAAACGGCAGATGGTCATTGGAATTGCTGTGTTGGAAGCATGAGCCAATTCTGTGAGAAAATTACCGGCCCATGACGTCTTCCTTTTACTTTTGCACTTGAACTCGTAATGCAGCTTGGCTGTGGTTAGGCCTTACTTAGTTAGTGATTTTTTTCTAAAAATCCCATAGGACCCGTTCCGAGTAAGCGCTACACTCACAATTATGATGAGACTTCAAAAAATAAGAAAGTGCAATGTGAATATCCCATTATCATTACTCTATTTTGCTAGATTTTGATTAACAAGAATCTATAATCGAGCTGTTTTAAGCTAAAATACATGTTGAAAAAAGAAAGTTTAAGCCCCTGAGCTAACGCCTACAGTCATTTGGTTCTGCCCAACGTAAACACTAATGGACACAACAACAAATATGTTATGCGAACATTTTGAAAATATCTTTTTCCATTTGCTACTTTATTCTCAGTTTGAGCAGGTGCTTCGCTTGTCTATCCCATAAACGTTCTGATACCAACGGGGCACAGAAGGAAGATTTTAACAACCAAACGTGGAGGATTAACCCAAAATGCTAATCTTTTCTGGATAATCTTCCTGGACACCTGACCTTCAGGAGAAGACGTCTTCCGTCAAAATGACCGTATTTCATGGCTCAACTAAAGGCAACTGGTGTAGGCGCCATGAGAAACTCGCTTTCGTACGTAATAGGACAGTGCGCATCATCTCACGTCCTCTATACGCAACGAGCTTTACTGAGCTCTCGAAAGCTGTCTCTTTGCCCTGCCAGGGGGTGTCTTCAACGGTTAGCGACTACTTAGGTGGGCGACGTTAGTGGTGCCGCGCAACCGGAACTGCGTTTGCAACCGCGGAGAAAATGCTTATACTAAAGTCATAACTGGGAGGCTAGCATTTATTCACCGTGAAGGTCTGGGCTTCGTCGGGAATGGTTCCTGCTGCCCAAGATAAATTCCCGTGGACGAGAGAACGGGAGTAGCGGCAACCGAGTGCGCGCTCTGTTTTCGGAGTTATTCCCTTCTTTTTCCCTTTCTTTCTGTCTCTTGAAGCAGTTTAACGGATAGTATACGAGTAAGGTATATTCTTCAAATGGTGCGGAAAGTCCGCGTAGACTGTGACTGTGTGCCACACTCAAGCACCGCTCGGTGCGCTCAAATCTCCTACATGAAAGAACGAAAGTGCAACCAAACAGAGGGGGCCGCCTTCCTCCAAGCGTCTGCAAACGGCGACAAGAGGATCTGGGATAGGGTCTTGTCGAAGTCAGGCGCAGTAACAGAGACCTCATTTATGACCCTAGAGTAGTGGGCGTTGATGCGCCAACGCAATACTCGTGAACTAAGCAGCAGCACAGCCTGAGGATAACTTAATGAGGAGAAATGAGCCTTTTTTCGCAAATGAGTCACTCGAGGATATCCACTACTCGTACCTCTTGCTTTGCGTCTGCAGCTTCCTGCACCTACGTACTTATGACGACTGCATTGTCGCATTGTTTTTTATATGAAAACTGCGTAATTGTGTGCGCGTGTGGGTAGATATGTGTATATATATAACACTGTGTCAGAAGATATATTTCAGAGAAAAAAAGAAAACGAGAAAACATTTTGAAAAAAGAGCCAGTAGAAAACCATAAGCTTCGACATTCTTATAGTTATGTATGTAAGCAGGTGAACGTTACTATTAAATAACACAATTATAAAAAAAGTGACAGGATAGTGACAGGATATATATATATATATATATATATATATATATATTTGTCTCCAAAATTTATACGCTTAGGAGGAAAGCGAAATTGAGTATTCCTGCGTGGATTAAAATCTCTGCTTCTTGATTTTAATACAACCCAACCTTCGATGTTCTCACCTAGTTTAAAAATTTTGGAAGTTGCTTCGCTCCTATACCGAATACACACCAAATTCAGATATTGAAGGCACTTTAAATTGGAGAGCATTCGAGGTGAGAGTATATTAAAATCAAAAAGCAGGGATTTGAATGAACATCCCACCACGGTCTCTTCGAAGCGCGCATCTTTCAAACGCATTTTTTCATAACCCCGACCTGTGGCACTACAATAATAAGACATTTCTATAAAACATACGTAAAAACTAGCGGAATCAAAAGTTCAACGATTTTTTGGCTGGCGAGCTTAGCGTTTTACTTTTTTATTCGTGTTCATACATATATAACGAGAAAGAGAGAGAGAGCGAGAAAGAAAAGCAGACATAAGTAGTAGTTGTATAATCTTGTTTCCTGAACTGTTTCCCTCTCCTCTCCATGCGGCTTTTCACGCCAGACCATAGCTAGGATTCACGGATTTATTGGCCAGGCGAGTACTGGGAACCCTCCGAGGAGTTCTCCTACCACCAGGAGGACGATGGTTAGGAGCAAAGCTATGGTCGGCTAATAGCATCGCTACGGCGCTCCAATGACGGAAATGGGTGATCATATTCTAGATCTGGACGAGGAGTCATCTTTCGACGTTAGCTCGAAAAGGACGACGTCTGGAACGTGCATGCGATGTTGGGAGGGGAACGCTGGCGCAGGGAAGAATAGAATGCATTTGGGAGTGTTTGGGTGAGCCATTGGAAACTGCTGCCGCTGTTGCTGATGGTCGTATATTTGCTGACTAACGATCCCCGCAGCAGAATTGAATTACGTCCCGAATCTTTCCTCGCCCTGTGTCATGGTGTGGCTCACTAACGTCGGAATGCAGTAGTGAACCTGTGCGGTGGCTGCTGCACGGGCAGGACGAAAACGGGGCAAACAGCTGGCCAAAGACGATACCCAACGGTGTTGTTGGTCGTCGTTCTTCTGGTCGTATAGAAGATTACGACGATTGCTAACCCAGTAAGTTCTGCCAGTGCTGTTGTGAGTAACTGTAGCCGGATCCGCGCACTTCCGTATGATTGTGCGCCGCTCTTTAAGGGCAGAAGAGGTGGGTTGAGGTAACTAAGGATAAAAGACGCTCAATATTGCTGAGGCGGTCGGATGCAATGTTCTGCGAATATCTAACATTTGGCCATCCGACTAATGTCGAAGCCGTCAACCCCATCACCAAGCAGCTAGACCGACACGTCTTCGTGGTTGGATGTAAGAACGACCAAACGGTGGCACAGAAAAACAAACATATTGGCCTTATAAGCAAGCGAGCACGGTGAATCACAACATCCTGCTGCTGGAATGGAAACGAGTTCAAACGCCAGTAAGGAATCATATTCCAGCCTATAGGCGCAGCTAATTGTATTAAGAATGACCACTAAACATTGACCAATTTTACGCGCGGACGTTTGTTTATACCGTTTATAAGATATAATAGTATATAAATAGCCAAATCTACCCTTATTATCTCATTTCGCTTTGTACCTCTACTTCAATAGATGTAGCATTTGTAATTTGGCACCTGCTATCTCATTACAGATAGGTACTATTAGATATCTGCATTCGAACAGCGTCAGCAGATTCCTCCATGCATAGTCTGACTATTCCAATCTATTCGGTAGATTAGTTAAAATCGTCACCGTTTCTATGGTATTTTCGCGCGGAAAGGAAGCAAGTGTAAAGAGAAACAACGAGCGACGGATAGAGGGGGCAGGCGGGGAGAAGGCTACAAGACTTGAACGGCAGGATGACGGATTGGCCCAAGGCGTCGAATCGGCGTGGGTTTAACGCCTGTCGTCGAATTTGAGTGACAGACAATGAACGAACGACTGGCCGGTAAATTGTGCTGTACCCAGAACCCTCTTTCAGGGCTTTGTCGCTCGACTGGCCAGCGTATAATGCCGGTCATGGTAGGTGCGCAATAAATATCCACTGCAAATATCTAATCATGAATGACGCGCATCGCAACAGCATCGCGAGTTCCAATAATAGCAATTTGTAGAACCTAATTGAAAGTGTTGCAAGCACTGCTTAGTGGTTTACGATTTATAATTTTAGGAGTTAATAACAGATGCAGCATTCAGCAGATGCAGATAACAAGAGCCGTCATTAGCCCAGACTTCTGCGATAAAATGGATATGAATGTGGGACATTCTATTATGTAATTATGTTATGCCGATTTGTACATGTTTTGACGTGCGTGATCGATTTACAGTGAATAAGGTGGTGCAAGCGAAAAAGTAGAATGACGTTTTATGTTAGTAGGGAAATGTTAATCTTGTTTCTAACGAAGGGAGGTATAATGTGGGTAACCTATTATTAATCTATCCGATGGCGATTTCATATTATTAAATGTGATTTGATTTTGGCCGAAGAGTTTGGGAGTCGCTTTTTCTAAAAATTGTCCTCAAAAATTATCATCGCAAAATTTGCGAGTAGGGAAATTTTACGTCATCAAGCTCATTTGCGTGGTCGATTAGATTGAAAAGACCTTAAAATGTCCGTTTGCTTAGCTAAACAGCCGTACACTCACCGACTGATTGAGAGCGAGCTGCAGTTTTACAACACCTCGTAGGATTCATAGGCGGACAAACCACTGCATTGAAGGCCAAACGGCCGAGAGGTGGCCGGCAACTAAACGGGCAGTACTCGTGTTTACTGTTAAACTGGACCCAGGTGAGGCGTGTTAACAAAAGCTACCAGTGAGCTACCATTAGAGCCGCGCATGTAGCTAGGGCAGTCCGCGTACTCGTTATGTGCTATGGTTGGAATTACTTCGCAAATTTTTATTTGGTGTCAGTTCATCCAGGATTATGCGCACCCAAATGTGCTGAAGCTTAGTAGTCTATAGTGCTCTAATCGGTAGCGTCAGTGATGACACAGAATGGTATGGAAACGATTCTGTAGGTGGGTGGAGGATGGTCATGTATCAATGGGTCTACACGAGACTCACTATATATATATTTATATATAATGACACTTATCATAGACCACCCGCTGATTTACGTTGCTTGGAGAGAGAAAAGGGTGAGATGATTATGTAGGCACAGTCATGGGATAAATATATGAAATGATGCGCTGCTAAAAGAGAGGCTTAGGCCTTTAATTCAGGCAGCATAAGTGATTATAATCAAAGAAAGGTTAAGTGGTTTGCTTTTTTATAGCCTACCTGGAATAAGTTTTCTTTCTCTCGCATTTGAGTCCACCTCACCAGCTGGTGTCAGAAGCCGAACAACTTCGCCCAATGCCTTTCTGTTTCTAAGTCAATTAAGTCCAATGCCTAATTGGATTGTATATTGATGGGCTGTATTGAAGGTGGTGAACGTTTTTGTTGCCTAAGCCAAGCACTCCACTAGAGGTAGCAGTGGAGATCGAAATTCCACAATAGAAACAATTAAAGCAGCCTAATTCCGATCGGAGATCTTGCACATTAATAGCAACAAAGAATAATATAAAAAAAAATTATATGTATATAGGTATTATACAATTAGGATATAGGCATTATTCAGTTAGGATAACTGAATAATACCTTCGCAGTCAAGCAAAACAAAGACCAGTAAAATATCGCGATAAACCTTTCGGATCTTAAATTTCAAATACATTATACTAACATAAGGATTGGAGCCTAGTATTTTTTTTAATTAGCGCTGTACTTATAAGAAATTCGGAATATATTTTGTTTTAGTGATTACGAGGCATACGAAAGCGAACCGTCCGGAGGAGGTCTTGGAGGAGCATCAGGCCCCGCCAGGATGGCTCCTCCAAAGGAGTCTTCAGCCATGACGGCGTCTCGATATTCGAACGGCTACTCGTCAGATCAGCAAAGCGACTCGAACGATGAGGCTGCCAGTAACAACCATGGCCCGGCATATCTCGTGGAGCATCTCGCCACCTTCAGGTAAACGAACGTATCCTTAAATTAACTTTGTATTTTCGAAGTACACCCGAGTAGGTATCTCCATGGATCTTACATTCAGCTAGCCTTATTGGATAGGTGTGCGTACTTGCAGTGCTTTGACAGCCTGAGAAGCAAAAAGCGAAAGCCTGAATCATTTGATGACGTCCTCTAGAAATAGATCTCCGCGTTGAATGATCATAGCTAAACATCAGATTAACTCATTGCCTCTTCCTCCGAAATGAGAACTGGCTGAATTTGATCGATTGACGTCTTTATTAATCGGCCAGTCGTTACGACAATGAAGAGTATTTTCTTTTCAACTTAACAACGTTCCTCCTGTAAACATCATATTGCACTGCTTCAGCCTAATGGGTGCTTTATTGGTATATGCTAATGTAAAACATACCTACCATACATAAGTTACGTACGAGATAACCAGAAATTTTTCGTTTGACTAAACAAATTCATTATTTGTAGGAGACATTCGGGATGGTTATCTGTAATCAATATTGTTAGAAACAGAAGTGTTATCGAAACTAGAAGCTCTGAGTGAAAGCTGATATGATTCCGTAAGATAACGCCAAAGCGATGATTTGAAAATATTCATTCTCGCTGAAAGATCATGAAATATTCTCATAAACAAAAAACGTCTAAAAATCTCATAAACAGTTATGATATTACAATCATAATATATATATATATATATATATATATATA
>MNPL01003207.1:0-11054 GCA_002081605.1 Tropilaelaps mercedesae
ATATATATATATATATATATATATATATATATATAGACCTTAACAAGGAATTACCTTTTTTAAGTTTTACAAAGCTTTAGTCTTTATATACGTTTGGCAATTTTCTTGAAAACCTGTCGTTTTACTGTTTCGCCGGCAAGCCGAGCCTGTAAATACAGGGTGAGCAGCTAAGATTAACAATAATAATAACAAAGCTAATATTAACAATAATAATTCCGTCAGTAAAGTTGTAAAATTGTACATTTTTTCTTTGCGTTGCTGTTAAGGTCCACTAATCCGCTACCTTTAAAGCGAGGGTCTATTGTTCCTGGTACACCACTATGTGTAGCGTTAAATCTTCAACCACTTCTTCGTATTCTCCGATTCGCAACATTCGCAGGTTCAGGCCCAGTTACGAAACGCCTATTTGCGAGCAGCTGTACGTAGGAATCCCAATCGAAAGTCGGTCTACTCTGGAAGTCGACACGTTACAACCAGCTTCTCTCAACGTCGGTCCACCGCCACGTTCTCAGCATCGAGAGAGTACTCAGCACGCCGAGTTGCCCCAGCGACCTCGGATGACGCGTCTGGAGCGCCTGGAAAGTTATTCGACGAAGTACCGGTAGCATCTCCGACGTTAGAAAATGCCTTTGTTGTGTAAAAATTGTTAATTCGAATTCAAAGTTTACTTTCGAAGGTCAAACCTCCTGTGAATGTTGAGTGGTTAACGTTTGATGATTAGGTTAGGCCAAGTCGGGTTGGGTTGTCAATGTGAATATACCATACAGTGCGAAAATATGTCACTGTTAGGAAACCTAGACATGACAGTTACTTTATTCAGTAGAATCTAATTTTCTTCGTAGCCTTTAAAAAAATACTTTTGCCATCTAGGAAAACCCGTTGCAATATCTAAGCAAAGTACTATTTAACATTCATCATTGTTGTCAAGCATTGTGACTTTACTCCGTTCTCTTGTCTCTGTTCTTCTGTGACCATGTTAAAGAAAATTAAAACATTACCCAAATTCGACCTTTGTGAGTTAAATAATGTGAATATATTTTATAAACTATATCTAAACATTTGTTCTCAACCATTCAATATTTCTGAATAAAAAATTCAAAGTCCATAATTATAATTAAAATCTGTAACTTACGTGAACTATTATAAGTTTCAGCAAAAATCATCTTTTCCTCTGGTAAGATATACACGGTATCTTATAAAAAAAACTTAAAATATAACGATAGCCTTAGTCAACAAAGTTGCGCTTTTAAATCAACATAAGAATTTTCCAATGCCATACACAAATAACAGCACACATTTTCTTAAATTGAACCGTCAAAAGTTAGTGTTTTTATTAGATAAAGTGAACGACTCTTACTGAAATGAATTTTATATAAATGGTATTTTGTTCAAGAGCTGGTTAGCTCTTAATAACGGCATCTGATACTATGACGTAATTGCGTAACGTATTTGTACGACTTATTTTGGTTATTTTTGATTAGTGTTTTTGCTGTGTATTACCATTATATTTTCCTCAGAACATTGCAAATCAACCGATCCTTGGAAAAGCTGAAAAGCTTGTGTTAAAAGGTAGACAGCTTTTATGGGAAATGCAGTGCAATTATAATATATGCGGAGCTTGTACAGCCGAAAGGTCGCTACGGTAGTTATCGGGCAGAAGGAAAGCAAAAGCTAACTCTACAAAAAACACTAGCGCCAAACAAGCTTATCTCGACATCCTCTGTATACTGTGGCTAGAAGAAGGTGATCAGACTCACAGAATGAAGCGTTCCAGCAAAAAACTAAGTCAGCCAGTTGAGATAAAAAAGCCTGAAAACTGTCGAAAGCAGTAGTTAGGACTCGAACTCAGCGGAGAAAAAGGTTATGGACTGAAATCGGCTGCAATTTTCATCAAAAGAGCTCTTAAAAATCAGTACAATCGATTATGGTATTGTGGATTATTTATGGGTGCTTGAAGAGCTGTGTTTCGAAGACTTTCTCCGGGTCTGCGTATCTATCGATCTCATTTTGACTTCTTCTCCACTAGGCTCTGTTGACAAAAACATTAAGGAAACCCACAGTCATTTATCTACTCATGGAGAAAAGGAGAAGCCGCATTAATTTGTGAGAAGGGAGTATCACTTAAAACAAAAAATTTGAGTATATTGTGCCAGATCACGACGACGAACTAGAAGGAACTAGCATAACAATGTCATTCCTATAGACCTCTTTCTATGCCCAGTACAAGAAGCCGATGGGATTCTTCCTCCACGTGCTTTCATATGGCTTTCTTGTATTTCACATTTAGCGACCTCGGACGGATTATAGGTCAAAACTATCTACAACGAAAACTATCTATTCTTCCGTGAAAACATAGAGCAGTGAGAGTCTACTCATGAAACCGTAGTTAGCTAGCTTTTGCACTAACGGTTACGACAAAGTAACACATGCACCACAAAAGAGACGTTAGCTACGCTGATGAATGGGCATCTAATCAGTTGGCTACTTGCACATGGTGCAAGCATTGTACTTTGAATTTCAAAGAATAAAAAAGAAAAGTTGACATCCCGTTATATAAGCAACTGGCCTAAAGTCATGCGAATCCGAGACGTTTCTCGGCTATGCGTGTGTTGTTTATCAGTGGCTACTGCTTTGTCAAGCGTCGAAGCATGACGACGAATTTACTAGAAGCTGCACTCCTGTGGAACCTGTTGAGATGTGCATGAATCTCTCAGCGTAATTAGGAAGTCATCTGGAAACTTCCCTGTTAATTGAAGCAGAAATTTTAGCTCAGACGGAAAATCTCAATAATTTCCTCATAGCGCTGAAACGTTTTCGCATTGAAGCGTGATTTGACAGGCTAGCTGAAAGTTTGACGATCGGCTGTCAACAATCTAAACCCGACCAATTCAACCATGCTGTAAACTTGGCTCTAACAAAAAGTGCTCCACAGTACGACGGAACAAAATGATAGTTGAAATGACGAAGCAATTTGGAACGTCTACAACACACATGCACTGGTAGAACTTTTCTAACACCTACAAAAACCATTCCTATGCGGATTAAGACAGTTGATAAGAGTAACGGCTGATTGGTTGGCTTTGCAGTTTTAAGAGAGAAATGCTGGGTGTCTGATAAAAGAGCTAAGTTCGAGCTGTGTGGTTTGCGGTATAGTTATTGTGTCTGTTGACATTCAAAACATTACCTATTGAATAGCGAGCCTTTGCTAGTCTGTAAATGATTCGTTAAATATTAACATATTCTGCAGAACGCGCATTCAGAACTTTGCACGCATTGAGTGCACATTTGGCGATCCTTTGCGGTGCATGGTTTTGGAGTTCACTTAAAACTCTGCGAATATATATATATATATATATATATAAAATAAATTTAATTCTTTTAAGTAAATTCTGTAGCTTCGTAGCTAAGAAACCATGCGCACAAGGGTGTGTAAGGCGATCATTAGAAATTCTTCTAAAGTGACTCGACTCAGAAGAAAATATAAGAAATGAAACAAATAGACATGTACCTAAAATGCTACTAACCGTTACTTAAGAGCAAAGAAAAAAGTCTAAACGAGACAAATCAACACAAGATGGCAAAAGAAACTATAGCAAGAAAAAAGTTCTTTGCTTAATCGTTCATAGCAGATATGATAAAGACGCCGGGAATATACTTGAAATAATACCGCTGTGAAGCCTCTTCTGACAACGGCAGTTTATTGCATACGGCAACACTGACCACATATAAAGAGCAAGGTAGTTCAGAATATCATATTAGGCTCATAGTTACATTCAAAACATTTTGCACTGACGCTTTCGTAAGAGTACGATTTCGGGGGTTGATGAAACCGACTAACTTGATTGATTACCATTTGGCAGATCCTCATACATCCATAAACCGTTATTGCTAGAGCCACGTTTCTTTTGTGGAGTAATCTTACGTTATTTTAAAAGCCATAATTGCTACAAAAAAAGCAGTGTAATGGAAATACCAGTAATAATGGATGCATTACATTTATCTGCAGCAGCAATATTAGCTAATATTGATATTGCCTTGTATAAAATATTTCATAACTTTATGCACCTTTATGTAAAGAATGTGTGCTTCATGTATAGGACGGCAGCTATAACTGGCAGAGGCTCTAACGAAGACGAATCAGTTGCTGATTAAGAACAACAATGCTAAGTGTTGTCGTCCAAGGAATAACCATCATTTTGTTGTTCGAACGGACGGGCGACTCGACCTGTGTGATGCAGTTGTAAATCATGCCGCCGGTTGTTCCCGGTTGTTCCGACGTTGTTCCCAGGAATTGTCCCTTGGGAAGCTGAGAAAAATGTCTGCGCATTTATTTTTGTACTTGTAACGGCTTAAGGACAAACGTCCATGTTTTGTGAGGCTACGTACTTTTACAATAAATCGTCCAGTGAGATCATTTATGGCGCACCTCCTGGTTTATTTGGCAACTTCTCCCGGCTGTCGGTTTTTACAAGCATTGTTAAAAGCAATATCTATGTATCTATTGGGATGGGTCGCGCAACTTGTCGTATTCTCGCTGTGGACAAACGAGTGGGAAAACGTCCCGAATCATTTACATTGCATGTATGCGTATTTTTTCTTGTCCCGGTTCTAAATTGCACATCACTACACTGAGGATTTTCCGGTAGGTTGGTTACACTGCGTAGGTTCCACTACCATTAAGAGAAATAGACCAAAATTATTTACCATAAATACTACACAGTGAAGGAAGTAGAGTAAGAGTCGATGTCTAAACCACCGTAACACTTACAACAAGGCAGAAGGCTATGTCCGTTTAGTCTTGTAGAACCTCGTGATCTAGTAGGGCCCTGTTTATGTGATTTAGTAGGTATCGCGCCTAAAATTCACAAAACACTGAAAGTGACGTAGACCTAAATGTGTCAGCCAATGAGACTGATATGACCCTTACAATATCTCATGAAACGTTACATGTTTAAGTCATACTTATTATGTTTGTGATTTCTTCGTCTTTTCTGAAGACGAATCTCATTTCTTTTGCAAGCATCTGTACCATCATTTATTGGAATCATCCAGCTAATTTCTGAGATCGATCAGATTATTTTACGTCGGAACTTCAAAATATTTAGCAGAAAAAAACAGTTTGAAACAACAACAGAATCTCTTCTTGTATTTATAATTTGTTTTATTTATTTGTAAAATGGTAATTACATGATTTTATGCGTTTGAAGACAATTGGCTATATTACCCTGTCAGGGAAGAGAACATTTTCGCTGGAAGTCTGTTTTCTCACCCGACGTGGATCGATAGCCTGGAACGAGATACCTTCGAGCTGCTGCGGTGTTACTGAAATGTGCGCGAAAAGCAAAACGAAGGACAAATCAGGTCTGCGCAACTCACTGTAAAATATGCAGTGGAGAGGCCCTTCAGAAATAAATCGTCTATACCCGATAAAAAAGTTATGTTAAGTGACTGGAAGTTCTCATGTTGACAACTTCAATAATCTGGTATCAACAGGCGATAACAACTAATTCGATTTGACTTGTACATGTTGAATATTCCCAGCAATCATTAGCAAGGTATCATATGAATATTAAATAAATGTATTTGGTCTGCCCAGTGCAATAGGAAGTGAGAAGAAGAATACGAATGCTGGCAGAGGGCGTAATTCTAAGATGGAAGTTTTCCGTCATCTCCGAGTATCTCTTCAAGATAATAGTGACTAGGACTAGTTATTGATGCGCTTGTTGTGGGCGAATGTAGCGAAACGCTTTCGACTTTACCATTGTACTTTGGTGACTCGCCAAAAAGTGTAAGAATTCACGCTTTCAGTGTGTACGCCTAGAGGCTGAACTTGTGGCCAATGAAGTTCAGTTTTTTAAAATAGTTCGTTTTAGTTTAATGTATTAATTTTGTCCAACTGAAACGCTACTCTAACGTATTTTCTTTCTGAGATAAGCTGACAGGTTCGAGTAGTATATGTCACAAACTGTTCTTACAGCGGCGTCCAACTACTCATTGCGCCTTCAGTTTTAAGCTCGTTCTCAAGTGATCACGGGCATGAGAATCCTCTTTCTTTGACAAAAGCAAATTCTATTTGAATGTAACACACATCGATAGCCCTATCATTCTACATCCTTGATGTAATTAGCTTATCTTGTAATGTAGCTCGTAAGGGAACCTAAAGGAAACAGACTTCTTGCTCGGACGGGGTGCGATATCATCATATACGACAATATCATTTCCAGCTTGCTGGAATTCTCGATAAAAAGGTTTTATGATAATGATTAAACACAATACACTGAAGGAAAAGAATTATAGGCAATAACGTTTTATGCAATCCTGAGTGATTACTATAGTATTGGATCAATTAGTCTAATGCAAGCCATATTTTATAATCATAGGCGACATCCAAAGGCAGCTTGGGTTTACAACTCAACTACATTTTTTAAAAAAATACTATAAATTCGATATCGCAGTATGTGGTTCTTTTGTGTGAGCCCTTAAGTCGTGCTCCCACTGTATATCTCTTCAAATAACTTTTTGCTTTTACGAATATCGTCATGCCATCATGTCTTGGTCACTAAATATATATTGATTGTATATAATTCGGTGCCCCCCCATTGGAGCCAATTCTGTTAGTTTCAATAGAAGTGAATTTTCTTTTTATGAGTTGTTGTGACATCTAAATGACTTAATAAGCCACTCTAGTAATAGATGCTTCTGCACTCAAACTTAGGACTTGTATTCAGTGAAATCTGTTTCTCAAATAATTCTTACGTCCAGCAACGAGATCTTGTTCGAGTTGTGAAACGAAGTCATTTGTCGGAGGGCCACCGGACGTAACAGGTACCAGAGGAGGACGGCTTGGCCTTCCATTGCTTCCACCTATTAGATGATTCTGCCCTGAATCTTCAGTGACAGGTGGCTTCGCTACAAAAAACTCGTCGACACCATCAGAGGTCTGCAGAGCGGTAGGCGATGGTGATTTAGGGTTATGAGGAGGTTTGAATTGGAGTGATACGTGAGTGTCGGGTTGAAAAGGTTTTACCAGCGTAGCAGGTTGAAGCGCCTGTAAAATTTCATAGTTTAGTTTCCAAGTTGCTGAGGCAAAATAATACTGATATTTTTTAAATCATTAAAAAAAATCGTCTTCGATTTGTTGTGATAAAACCTTGTGCGATGATACATTGACTTTTTATGTATAACATTACTTGCATAATGTTACTCATAAAATACTATTAGAGGAAAATAACATGTTGTAGAGCAATATTTAAAATTATCAGGAGGCCTTGCTTTACGACATGCCTTGGAATTAAGATAGAATGTGAATTCAAGGTAGAATGTGAAATTCGCTTCAGAATGTGAAATTTGCTAAACACAATTTAGCGTACACATGGTATATTCATTTAATAAACCTGAAGTGCAGACTTGTTCCGCTTCGCCATCTATAGACAATCATATGGCCTACCTCATCTTCACGTATAACCTGGGTTAAATCTACAACAATTTCCGGCTCCCATGGTCTTTTCAATCTCGAACCCCTGTCGGGTCTTAAGTTCTGAATTGAGCTAGGCAGAATGAGTAGTTGGTCAAGTGGAATATCCTTCGCATTTGAGTCTTCGCTGTGCGGCCGAGTCAAACCGCTAGGTGGTGTTGGCATCTTCGGAACCGTTAATGGTGGTGAAATTCCGCGGTAGCCTGCGAATGCATATATACCGATTTAGTCAAAGAGAAAATATTCTATATGCAAATTTTTGCAACAATGTGTTCAATAAGTTTTACGATATTTGTTCTACTTTTTTTACAATGATCGAAATTACTTCTTAGTCTAAAATAATAACAGATATCCCATGACTTTAACGATAATTAATTTTCAAACACGTGTGCACGTGACTTCTTCCAGCCATCAGTTGCCACTTAACATCGACGATATTGCTCTCTATTCTATCTATAGAATATCACATTAAAAAATTCAAGAAGAAACTTTTCTCATTTACTATCACTACGATATTACTTTTCTAGTCACGGACCACAAGTAATATTTTACACTGTACCACGCACATTATTGTAGGCTTTTCTTTTTTTTTTTACGGGGCAGTGAATAAAGAAAACGAAATTCGAAGCGACATCAAAAAGTTACTAAATATGTGTTTGAAAAGAAAAATTTAATAAATAGGTAGGTTCAGTAGAATGTCTTGCCGAACGTTGAAGCGATATCCAAATTAAAGGTAAGCATACACCAATTAGGCTCACACTTTAATAGATTCAAAATACTTAAGAAAGAAATATTCTTCATGCTGCTCGAGGAAATCGAATAATTGTTCAGGCCTTTCCGTTGGCAATATGTATGGTACCTACCAAAATATATGGATCCTTTCACGGCTTAAGTAAAATACCAAAATAGCAGTTGGGTTCTGTTTGATATCCATTGCCTAGACATCAAATTCTAGGAGAAAAATGATGCAGCTCGAGTGTAATAAATTTTCAAACAGTGAAACGTGCCATTATAACATATATGTAATAAGTTGATAAATAAATAGACTAAGTTCTGTTTTCAAAGCGCGATTGCCAGCAACGTCGGATGGTGTGGACCTGCACGGAATGCGCTTTTCCACAAACTTTTTGGGGGAACAAAATCTGGATTTAGGATGCGCTAATAACCTGAAAATACCTGATTACATTTAGAACATGCGTTCAATACAGCGAATGCTTATAAACTGGTTGTGCAGGATAGGCTGAAAAAATAAGGACTTCAAAGTGCATGTAGAAAAAAGACAAGCACGACGGCCGCAAGAGATAATTTTCAGTTCAAACGGATCAACTGCAACTAAACGAACTTGGCAAGAAGTCCATTAATTTCGAACTGGCGGTTCTTCGCTTTCGCACTGTTGCTGTAACGGTTCAATGCCACTTTTTAGCCTTAGGGCAGAAGGACGTACGAGGAGAACTGCAAATTATAACTAAAGATCGAGAAAAAGCGATCGATTGTTCTCGGAAAGCCCGACATAACAGCCAAATAGAAATAAATCGGCGTATCGAAACGTATGGAACTCGTTTGTCGAGGTCCTAAGCCAATTGCATTGGAAACGCAATGATAAGGAACCATTTGCCTTAGCCGTTCGTGCTAATCGACGTATTGTGTCCTAGCTCGGGGTTGTCGCAAACCTCACATCGGGAATTCTCTAGAGATCAAGTGGTTAACCTCCGATCAAGATATTTCAACATTGTGCCTTTGACAGCACAGGCAAAATAGTTGCCTACATAATTGCATATCTATAATCCTTTTAACAGTTTTGATAGAGCACAGCTAATCGAGCGAACTCTGTAGCCAATTTCAGATTTTCTAGGATTTCGCCAAGAAGTACTAGGTTGAGTGGAATTGATCGGTTCAGCTTGGTAAGACGAATAGCTAGCACACGTGACGCCAGGTGACACATTATCAGAAACAGCTACTGGCATATATACAATGTCCACTCCTTTCATCCACAGCAATTTATTACGATTTCTTATTGCCATCGAAGCTACGTTCGTAATCCTTTAAGGACCACTTTTTCTCTCTTTTCGCTGCTTGCATTGCTAAATAAATCTGTCCTAACAACTCCTAGCTAGCATCATACATGCCAATAGAAACCGCAAAGACATTTAGACAAAAGTATTTAGCATTGCCCATAGTATAATCGTGGAAAAAGTCACACTTGTAGCTAGAACAATTTGATTTCTTTTCAAACGCATAAGCTTACTAAAATACAAGCTTAACAAATCTTGATCGCGTAAATCGCTTCTTTTACTTCTTCGTCAAAAACTTTAAAAGTCGAAAAATGGTATCACATGACGAAATTGGGACATTTATGTGCTTTATAACAGCTAAGGAGCTAAAATACTGGGTTTTGAAACATAGTTCGTGTCACTCCAAAACTATGATGGACTAATAAAGCTTTTCTTCTAGAATGCCAAGATGATGGCGTTCACAGCAGCTACTTCAATCAATTCTTCAACGAGTCTGTCTACACAATGTTTTACTTACCTCCTGGTGTTACCGGCAGATTCTTACGTCCCCTGTATCCTCCTCCACGATAACCACCGCCTACTGTTAAGCCGCTGACAGTAGCGAAGCCATTATTATTGTATGGGCCAAGAGAATCCGTAATTGCACCACCGTTCGAGCCGTCCTGAAGTGTGTGGGCATTGCTAGGCGGCTCTCGTCCTAAGGATTTTCTAATGCCGCCACACTTCGTCGGAGCAGCTTCTAACACGTCAACATTGAAACTCTTGCCTGCTAGATCTCGCAAACCCCCAAGTACAAAGTGCATTATCGCTACGTTCGGCCTAGAAGCACGGTACGTAGCTCGGTTTCCGACCGTACGCCGCGGCCTAGTTTCGGCCATATTGCAGTTACTGCTCTGACGGCGGCCCTGAACACCAGCTTGCAGTAACGCTCCGTGGGAAGTAAATGCGCAAATGAGCCCAATAAGCGCTACCGTGGCTTCTGGTGGCTTCATTTTATTGGTATAAGTGAGATGTTTTCACCTAAAAAGCTTCTTTTTGATGCGCTGTTTTTCTTAAAATGGTTTACTAAAATGATGCATGGGAGTATAAATGCGCAAATTAAAAAATGACTGAGTTCTTCGCGTTTTTCCACGTCTGACTAAGCACTTCACTTCATTGCTGCTGCGGGAATATTTGAGCCAGCAGCCACGATATACGCTCCAACCGTTCCGCCTCCGTTAAATGGTATTTAAACGGTATCCCATGTTCAACAACTGTCTCTGGATCCCCGAAATTATGCTAAGTGGTGCTAAATGCTTTCTAGCTTAGCGTCGACAGATTGAATAGCCACCACTTTTATCTCAGCGGAGCAATCGCTGTTGGCTTACCAACGACGCTGGCTTCGTTTCGACCGTTTGCCGAACACAGAAGTGTTTTTGCTACTACTCAAACAACACCTTCATGATAAAGCCTCTAGATAGTTCGGTCACATTCTTCCAACTGGCTGCTGGTTCTGTGCGCTTTCTGTTTATTGTGGTTGGGCATACGTGTGTTTATATATATATATATATATATATATATATATATAT
>MNPL01003212.1:0-19027 GCA_002081605.1 Tropilaelaps mercedesae
TATATATATATATATATATATATATATATATGTATATATGTATATATATACCTATCTGGGCGCCAGTGATTTGCTGGCTCCCACATGTGTTTTTATTGTTCTTTTATATATATTTAATTATAGCTATCTTTGGCAGAATCTTCTTTGTTAATCGTGGATTCGTCTTTCTGTACATAACGGGCGCGTGACGGGAGTGCATAATATTTTAGTTCTACCCTTCATCGTACAATAAGTTCTGAATTTATCATACGAATTTATCATACCATTCGCGTCACCACATATGCACTTCAATAAGTCGCGTGATGTATTCCGGGACGCCTAACCCTCACGCTCATTGTTTGCTCACCGTGTCGTATCGTTCGTGACAAATGACAGAACAAAAACTATCTATTTTTCAATGGTGATCGACCAATGCCAAGGTCGCCCGAATCAAGTTTTTATGGCTTACAAGATAAAAGATTATATTTGACTAACTACGCAGCATTCGGATGAAATTGCGGCTTTTTATTGACGTCTATACCTGAAACACCGACTCCAAGGAAAAGTCAATACGCGTGTGAACACTTTTTCCGCGCTCTAAAAAATCTAGGCCAGTGTCTTATGCGGAGCCTTCCTAGAGATGAACTTTTTAAAGCGTTCCCTGACATGCGTGAAATATGCCCTGAAAATGCTAGGCTAATTAGGATTAACTCTTGCAGTTCACAACGGATTGAAATGGCTGAAAAGAATATACCGTTGGTTTTCAGACGATTAATGAAAAATAAGCTGATGTTCACTATTGTAGTCCTGCTAAGCATCTTTTGGCGTTAATGTGATTACAAATGAAAATGAGCTAAAGATATTTTTAAACGGAGATTCGTGAATGCTTCGCGGACCTCTTATGGTTGGACGTTTACAACGTTACGTCTGGCTAGACTATGTAGAGAAAAACACCGTACGTATCTGCTATAACTATACGCTTTGTAAAGAAGCGGAAGAACATATACCTATATGCAAGGGTGCAATGTTGGCAATAATTTACGCCACGCTTAACCTTATCATCGCGCGAGCGCTATCCAACAATGAGGGACCTACATCACTGAGAAACATTGACAGTTTCGCCCATCTCTGCGCACGTATTTGAACACTTTTGGGTTACAGCGGTTTGCGCTCGAGTTAGCACTCATTGTTGTAATGTGAGAATTATGCATAAGAATTAATCTTTGAGAGACTTCATCTAGAATCAGACTCAAATTTAGGTACAACTACTTTTCACCCAAGTTTAAAATGTATTTCGTTACGAACTTGCCTCGACTCTGCTATCGAATTTCGCCCATCTCCATATGACAGAAAGCTCATCTATCGTCATTAAAATTGCCCTAATAATTAGGATTCTTTTAGTGAATCGTCGTACGTAAGCGGTCTTCACTTCTGCAGTAGAATGTATCAATAGAGGGTGGAAGGATGATTTATTATCCAGAATGTGGGTCCTGTATGTTTCCAGGATAATTTAATAGAGGCGAATTTTCGAACCACCTACCTCCGCTGCCATGTCTGAGCGAATGAGGTCTCTCTTCAAATCTTGATGTGGGTCCAAGATTGTATAAAAACTATTGAATGTCTAATTATAAATTGCATTAAGTCAGCAAAAACCAGTGTAAAGTTATATAAATTATATAGAACAAATGCATGTCCCTACGGTTGAGATTTATCAGGGTTCAGAGCCTTACAATAGGAAAAGATATTCGCGTTGGTTATCTGCGATGCAGTCAAAACGATAGAGTAATTATCACAGTCATGGAAACGGTCAATCACGATAAATCAGTTAACCAGCGGTTTTATAACTGAGGTCACAGACTCCGCCACCACAGTGCTTGCAACTAGAACATTGCAATATTCAACAGGTACAGACAAGAAAGACAAGTTATAGTTTCTCGTGCCTGTGTTGTGGGCTTTTTTGGCTGCTGCCTGGGAACGCCCATAACCGCCATCTTTTCTATCTGACATAATGTCGATATCTCGATACGAAGTTTTCCCGATTCCAATAGTCACAAAAAAGAAAATCAGGTGAAGCTGCGTGGGCCAAAACGAGGCAGAAAGCGCTCGAAGATCAGAGAAACATAACCACAGCTTCCTAAACCGTTTGCGTTTTTTTGTCCACTTTTGCCCTTAGAGCTAATGGCACGAGCATGCACATTTTGGAATACCGTTTATGTATATTTGCGGAGTGTGCGGAAAAGTCGCTATAAAACAACGGGTGCCAATTTAGCATTCTAAATAAAAGAAGCATAATGTCGTAAAAAGGATTGATTTGTGGAAAGCCCTCTTTCGGATACGTGAAGGTAATGCCTGGAATTATACAGTGGAGGCTTGCTGCGCACGTCCCAAGATTTTAGATATATTCATTAATTACAGTAATGGGATCTTACTATTGTCATTGGCATTGTTGTAATAAGTTGGTAATATTGAAATTTTTAAATAAAGACATGGCCTCATCTAAGTCAAATTTTTAATCGTAATGAAGATGACATCTAAGCAAATTAAATGGTTTGTATTACACAGCTTTCCAAATTAGGCTGAAGGAGTATTTTCTTTGGCCCCGTATAACCTTTCTCAGATAAACCCGCTAGTCCATAAAGGATGATTTAGACGTTATAAAATCCCTTGTAGCAGAGTCTTTTTCATTCAATCTGTCTCAATTTGTGCTGTAAAGCTCATTTTGTGGCATTTTCAAATAGTCGATGTTGATTAAAGTTAGGTATGATATTTATATTTGTAGGTAAGCTTTCCAAGTAAAATTCACAAGTGTGTGTGTGAGGCACTTGTGTTGATTTAAAAATAACAATACACAACAGAAATTGTCTATGAGAAGCTGTATTACAAGCAATATAATTTTTAGATTTTATGTAAAAAATAGGAACACTCTTTCTGGCAATCTTTATACTTTCTCTTCTATGAATGGTAATTAGCCTAAATAAAGCTCTTAAGAGAAACGTAAAGAAACAACTGTGGCATGGGCAATCCTCATATGAGCAAAGGTTAGTATTTTGCATCATTTAGATATATAATTTTGTTTATTTGAGCTTCCATGAAGATTAAAACCGCCTAAGAAGACTATAACAATCGAAGTTTACGCTGAAACCAGTAAAGCAAGTTGTTTTTGTTAAAAAAGGCATTAGCAAACAAGTTATTTTTCATGAACTATCCATACGTTTTATCAGTGATATGGACTTTATTTTAAAAAGGAAGTTAAGTATTTCAACTTAATTCAAGATTATTTTAAACATTTAGAAAAAGATGGGAAAAGTAAGCATAATGCCAAATTTTCAGCCAATTACCAGTTTTTTTAACAAAAAGCGAGTTAGCAATCTAATCCACAAGTAATTTTACGCTTAAGAACACATTATATAACCTTTGAATCACCCCGTACATCAGATTTGAGCTTATTTAACTTGTGGCACGTCTGCACATTGCCAGAAGTATAAACCCAATCGCACTTGAAAAATATGTTTTGCGTTGGTGATGGCATGATCTTCTAATTTGCGTAAGATAAACATTTCGGTCTAATTCACCTGTTCATCCGTAACAGGTCGATTTAGGTTAGTCTTTTGGTATTGACATCAAACTTTAACAAAACAGCAGTGAAATTCACCAACAAGAAAAGTGACCTGGTATTCACTGACAGTCCTCTCGCTTACTTATTCCAAACGAAAGGTCACGTAACATGAATGTGAAAATTAGTAAGTATTATATATTATGATGAATTATTATGATAGGGCAAGTTGGTTTTGCAAGGCAGCTTGTTTTTCAGCTTGAATTAACTCAAAAGAGTTCTTCCTTCCAAAAGAGACCTTCTCCGCCAGTGTCCATCTGCATTGTAATACTCGTCAACCAGGCTACCCCAGAATCTTAAATTAATAATAATATTAATAGTATTAACAATAATATTGAAACTTTTTGTTAGTTGCCATCAAAGAGGCAACTATTTGTGTGTGTAAATAGAAAGGCAGGGAAATGAAAACAGCTGATTGATCTTCGCATGACAAAAACAGGGAGCTACAACAATGTAGCAGACAGGATTGGTGGTCTTTTTATCGGCTGAGAAGCATTACACTGTGCATCTTGGGTAAAACGACGTATGAGGCGCTCCACCATCAGGGATAACCTCGAATTATAACCAAAGGAAGCCTCTCTGCGCTCCTAGCTGCATATTGTGTGGAAAGCAGTACCCAGGAAAGAGTGACTATACTTGTGTACAATATTCTTACAATTTTGGCGACTTTGTGACTGTCTGTGAAGACATAACTTCCTTTGGCAATACTATGGTAGAACAGCACGCCGTAGGTTCATATAGTGTGTCGTAAATGTAATCTTTGCTTGCACCCATTCTCATTAACACGCTTCCGAATGTCCTACTCCAATATTTACCAAAGTGTCGTTAACAGCTGTTTCGTGTATCTCACACACGCATCCTTTGCATTTAAGCCATTTCGGCCAATGACAGACATACGAGACATCCTACACTTAACATTTTAAACGGCACAATTCTATGACATATTCGTAAAGCTGTGGTCTAATCACGCCTGGAAATCTGCCTGAGTTCCTGCTCGTGCGCGCATCGTTGAACAAGAGACCACCAATGGCCAAGATTGAACATGTTGCACGCAAATAAATGAACATGACTCATCACTAAAACAGCACTGCCCTGTGTAAACGGTTCGGGATTTTGGGAGAACTAATGCGTTACCAGCTCCTGCTTCGTAAAAGGAAACCCAAACGGAGCCAAAAAACACAAACGATTACTGCCCATGGCATATTCGCTATTTGGGATGTTCCACTGTCGAAATTATGCCTCTAGTTAGGCTGAGGATTTCAACTGGAGCTTTCCAATCTTCAGAAATGGTTGCAGGATCGAACTTGAAGGGCTTCAAGCTGTCAGAGTGGCCAAATCGAGCGGAGCTATCGTTCAACTCCGTCCGTGGCGGTCAAGCTGAAAATTCAACACGATTGAAGCAGGAAATAGGTTAGTGCACCAGCACATACGTCAGAAAAGTTTGAGCAGACTATCTGTTAGCTGTTGTGTAGTACAAGCCGTGTCGGCACGAAGGTTAATGACTCTGGAGCTTGAAATGGAGAATGAAACATGGACTACTCCACCAGGTCTATTTAGAGATTAAAAGCGGCCAATAGAGGCTCTTGATTGAATTTCGTATGAATCCTTTGATTCTGAATATAAATCTTTGTATCTCGGTCCATTGTAAAAATATTGTTCTATGAAGACATTGCTGCATAATGTCTAAATGTGCATCCTGTGAATATATGCTTTGTAGCACTGTAACACTTAGAAGCCTTTTCATCTTTCAGAATACCATGATAATACTTGTATTCACGGATGCGATTGTATTGGATGGATGGTATTTTCACCTGGCAATTATATCTTAGTGCAAAATGAAGATCTACCGACTTGGTGGTCACCTGAGCAATTTTTAAATCAGCTTTTTTGCAGCAGAATCATCCAACTAATTAATCCTTATTTGTCCTAATATATTGATTTTATTACAGACATAACATTAATAATGAATTGATTAAAACGTCAAAATTACACCTACTTGTACCACAGAGGGTACCACCACCCTGACGAAGATTTTCGGTCAGGATAGAAATTGTTGACGAAACCCCTGGGTGCTGGTTACGCTCTGAAGAGCAGGCGTTGCCACGCATGATTGCCCTGGTCGGCCGATCTTTACAATTTATTATATAAATTTGACTTAAACACTCAATACTTCCGTGAGCCCGAAAATACATAATCAAGTACACAGTTCGTCGCTGCTTATTAGTGCATACTCGCACAATTCGTACGGGAAAAATGCGAACACTGACAGCGTAGCATACCATAAAGGTATCTTTGTCGTATAATAGTTGTCGCGCACAATAAAGACCCTTTTACGAGATCTGTTCATATATAACCTTACAAGTCCTTTAAAGGCAGGGTCGCGAACGTGTTTTATCTTTTTTGTCAGACACTCTGAACAACTGATGACTATTACTACCTCATTACTATGTATTATTATTAAGTACTATTATGTATATATATATATATATATATATATATTAAAATATGTAAATTTTGTCACAAGTTCTGGACGATTTTGATAAAAAGTGAAGATTTACTCTTGGGATACTTAACTGCCTTCGTGCAAAGTTCTGCTTCTTGGAAATTTGCTCATTCACAACCTGTGTGACAGGAAAGTTATCATGATCATGTCCGAGTAGGTGCAGATCAATTAAGCAAACGCGTTGTAAGCAAGCATAGTGTTTACTTTATTAAACGCCAAAAAAGTTGCACCCGGTTTGACAGATTCAAACAAATGCTCAAGTCCACACGCTCCGAGTGCTTTGTCTGGACATCTGCCGACGAGCACTATATACCGTCGGTAGCTGGCGAAGTTTCTTAACGATCAGCTACAAATAGCTACCTAAAGGGGTGCACAAGTAGATTGGTGAAAAGCAATCTAGTGTTGATTCGGCAAACGTGTGTTTAAACCCAAATTCCAATAAACTAGGATCTGAGTTCGCTAAAGCAACGCCAAGCCTCTTTTTCATTTGGGCCAACGTAAAGCCCAATAAATGAACGTGGTCGGATTACCGTCGTCGACTGCCATTTGTTCAGGGGTTGTCTCCGACGTCTAGTTGACTTTCGACGAGAACTGAAACGTCGTTGGGCTGTACTCGGCGTGAATTGCACTGTATCGTTAGCTGGCGGCTAGCGTCGCAGTTCTTTCTGCTGCTTGAGATCCGTAAAAATACTCAGACTATAGGCAGCTCCGTCGGACGTATCGCCAGTGCGAAGCCACTCGACTGTATCATCTGTCTAGTTTTTCTCACGGGTCCATTCTTGCTTTTGAGCTCCACTCTGGCCCTTCGCCCAAACGCTTTACTATGATAACTTCCAACGCTTTCAGGAGATGATGGCCAGCTTCAACTACCGCCATGGTGTGACTGAGGCACTGTTGTGAGCAGCAGGCGTCGTTGCGGAAACACCACACTTGCCCAACAAGAAGGGCAGGATCTAACCCAGAACGCATCTCATCCCTTTGTTCTGTTTCTCCTCATATACAACAATATAGGGGCGCTAACAAGCGATTATACATGCATTCATGCATGTTGTGCACTGCATTGATTCGGTGCAGAATTCGAATTCATCTCAAAGTTCAGTATCGGAGCAGATGATCGATACTTGCCTAATTAAGTGTTTAGTAGTAAGTAGAACGCGGTGTAGGGAAATAGACATCGGTATCCGGAGTACAGCTTTGTCAAAAATCTACTATCTGGCTTGCTGATCTTCTTCACCATTTTATATATTTGAATTTGTGACCATCACGTATAAACACGGCTAACTATAGGTACAAAGATATCTATCGAAATTCCGTATGCTGTTCTGGATTATATCGTAGATATTGAGAAGAGCGAATATTGGTGTATCTAGCCATTAGTATTTTTCAGCAGTACGAACGCTCAAGTAAAATCTTTAATCCCACTGAGGATTGTCCATGTGGCATCGTGTGCAGAGTAATGTGAAATAAGTAAGCAGCATAGAAATTACCAACTTAGAAAACTGTTTGAAAGATATTTTGTATCAGATTAGTATCGGAACATGCCTGAAGTGTGTTGGAGAAAGAGTCTTAATGAGAGGTAGAAATTACTCGTTTTTGTATTGACATCTTAGTATAGACATTTTGTATTGACATAGCAATAAATTAATCATATTATCGTATTCACATTAAAACATACCGCAACAATCAGGTTGAGTCAAACAGATATACGCTGAAGTAATGTAGGTGCACGGCTTTATGGTTTATTTATGAAGTTCGTCTCACGAAGTAATGCAAAATGTGCTACGGTGTATGTGATGCTCAGTCCTAAAAAATATATGTAGACAGTGATAGAAGAGCATTTAATCTTGATTTTGATTTGACTCCTCTGTGCTGTTGTCTTTCTGAAATCTATTTCATATTCTGGCCTATATAAGTAATGTTTTACGTATTTAAGTAAAATGAAAAAAATGGGAATAAAACCAACACCTCAATATCACATATTAGTGTAGTGCTCAGTGTATTTAATAATGCTAAAGCAAACAAAGGGGGTCCCAAAATCCTTTCGTTCGGAAAGGCAAAATACTTTATTTTCGGTGAGCGATTTATTATACGCTGGATTTACGAGTTTACTGGGTAGAGCATGTGTAGCAATTGATTTATCCGTTTATGATTCACATACTGGCTACTCTAAAAGCGTCTCGATAAAGTCATATGGTATTTCGTACCTTTATAGACACAGAGCGTACCTGGCTCCTCGTACGCGCAATGGATTGATTCATCGATCACGTAGAAGGAAAGCTTGGTGTAGTCACATTTGGAGTCACTTGGCTCCACCGCATCTGAAAAAGTATGTTTCGGAGGCAGAATTATTAGTAAACTGTTTCGTTCTTCTAAAGGCTTAAGACAGCACTACGAACTAAAAAACGCTTTAGAAATGAATGAACACATCCGCTGTTTTCATTGATAGTCAACGTGATGAATTGTTTTCTTCCATTCGTGTCAAGTATGCATAATTAAATTCACAGGTTGATCTGCTCAAATCCTGCTAACTTGGACAATAAGAAAAAGTCAACTGGTTAGCATCAAAACACCTTTGCTTAGCGATTGGTTTTTATTCAGTCGAAAGAACACCCTAATCTTACGGTGGATTTCACGAATTTTCTCTACCATCAAGGGTGAATTGTGCTAGCGCACTCAATCCGTCTCCAGTAAGATCTGCTTTACAATCCGCTGCACATGCGAATTTCTACCAAAAATATCCTGTGGGTATTTAATTTTTACTCAAAAAATCAATTTATGTTTTTTAGGGCTGACCGTCAGCCAACATTTAACGACCACGGTAACGCTTTCTGCATTACCTCGTAAGACCAACTCTATAAAGGTAACTGTGCAACGGCAGGGATCGAACCCGTACGCACGTACGTGCCTGCTCCGGTCGCAAGACGTACGCGAAGGCGCCAAGCCACCGAACTCGACACCTAGCAATCTATCAATGTAAGAAAAAAGGATAACACCTTTTTCTATTAGATGGATTTTCACTAAGGGCAAAGTCCGGTAGGAATTAGCAATAGCAACGACGACTGCGATTTGCGGGAAAAAGTCAGAGAATTGTTAATTAATTTCATTTCCATTGGAATAAATTCAGTCCAGTTTAGCTCATCGCTATTTCACTAGTATAAACAAAGGGTTTCTAACAATATGCGAGTTTTTTATGATTAGGCTGATGTAATTTATCATATCCAGACTAGAAGGAAAACCCTGTCACAAGGCCTCTTACCATGCCAATGAACTTCACTAGCCAGATCGGTAAAATAGAGAAAACCTGTGTGCATTGCTTGTGGTATATTGGCTTATGTGGCGCCTAGTCAGTCCAATCAGATTGAGTATTTGAGTCAAGGACTACGAAGAGGCTTCTTGAAGTCTACTGACTTTCACTAGATACAGACCAAGGGCAATCGCCAAACAGTGGAAAAACAATGCACCATTCTGCCACATAGCACACTAGCGAAGGTCCAAGGATTGTTGATTTTGTTGAAAAAGCCAGAGTGGGCACCAAGCTGTGAAAATAAAAAGCCTTTTATAATCATTGGAACCAATCCACCAGCTGCTTCTACTGCCGAAAGGCTTCTTTTTGTTGAATTTCGGCCACATCAATGTAAAACGTCTGCAAAAATTCGTATGCAGTCCGAGAATTTAACAGATGGTGACGGTCACTGTCGTTATTGGATTTCAAGAAAACAAATTGCAACCTACAATATTCGTTTCTTATATGCTGTAATATGCTCAATTGAGGCACAACAGGCCGTTGCTATAGCCTTATGAGTAAGCATAGGTGTATATATCGGCAAATTAATTGAGACTCTACATAAACTTCTAGTAAAGTTCGTAGAATAGTTTTTCAAAGGTAACGGAACCGGCGTATGAGCACCCGAAGAAAATGGTATAATCGTATAAAGGCAAATTCAAATATCCCTTAACAGCGAAGGTCAGGTGCGAACGCAAGCGCTTAAACATATTCTAAAAAGTAATGTGATATATATTCGAATTCAAGCTTTTATCTATGTAGAAGCTATAGACTACCAAAGAACGATGGACCCAGGGCGAGGAAATGTTAAATTTCAATATTAATGAAGCAGACGCCTCATCCCCAACACGTCGTAAATTGGGCACGCTCTTTGTCGTTTCAACAGATGCAGCCAATAATCGTAACATTATTAGAAGGCTATTGCCCAGCCAGATTCGACTTGCTTCAAAAACAGCGGAAAGTGTACCTCAACTCTAATAATTATAACAGCATGTTTAAAATAATAACTATCAACCTTTTCAATCGCTTAATTCTCTTTCATTAAGCATTGCAAATATTGTTATTGACTCTATTTGACAATCAGGCATAGAACTACTAAAAGAGCAAGAGTTTTGTCTCAGCGGCCTTACGAATTACTTGTTCCAAGGGATGAAACCAGAATGTAGTGTCAAATACAATAAGCACAGAGAAACATTAATAAACGGACATTGGGCCAGTAATATCACTTAGATATAGCTGGTCAATAAAACTGAAATAAATCCAAAGCTTACCGGGGCTTCGCGTGCATGTTAACTCCATCATTTGAACTTTGTTGCAGCGCAATCCTCTGTACAATCCTGGGCTTCGATTTGATAAAGGTCAAGGTGTGGCTCGATCACAAATTAATATATAAGTTTGGGCAGGGGAGGGGCGTTACAGCCTGTGCTGTGGAGCAAGACGGCTAATCACTACAAATTCTTTAAGTTCGTGTACTCTAAATGAAAAAGTGAATATGTAACGCATCAGGAATGTTTAGGATGTATATCAGTAAAATGGTTCTGGTGTTGAATATTGCCCTTAGTTATCTCATTACAGAGTATACATAGTATCGTATGGCCTCCGTTTTGGTAATGTTTTGTGACCTAGTTACTTGTAGGGTCAACTTTTTAGAGAAATGTTACTATTAATAGCTATGGTTTCTGTATATATATATATATATATATATATATATAGCAGAGAGTTTTGTATCGTCCTATTCTAGCAAACAGTGTATTTCTTATCGAGCGTCTGATAACTACCATGATAATTACCATGGAACATATATATATGATATATACATTTATACGTACAAATTTTTGACAGCGCTAGTATGTTTTCGATAACAGATGTTAATAGCTGCTAGTTGCCCTTTTAGTAGTTATTGTGCATAAGTGGAAATATATTGCTAAACAAATTATAATATTGTCATACTTGATCTTAATAAGCCCCATAAAGAAGTGCCTCTTGGTCGTAATAAACACATTGCTCGCGTAGTTTACATTGTATAGTTTACATTGCATCGATACTGTTAATACTTTAGAACATTACCGAACAGGAGTATTCCTATAAGTTGATTGAAAACGTTCTTACTTTTATCAGTAAACGCGGGATAACAAGACTTCTAGTGAGATTTCTAATTCGGTAATACCGTGTTTATATTCAGCTTAATATGGTGCTGGCGTTAGAGGCTGGCAGCTTGTTAACAAAATGACACCTATCAAATCTTTTTTGGCATCTCGAACCTTTGGTTAAACCTTTCTTTAAAGCCGACCACAAAAATAACTTTTTCTCGTCGGTGAATCTTTGGGGAGTCAATTTGATACTAAGAAGGTGTGCACATATAAAATCAAGAATAGCATTTAACGTCAGAAATGGTATTATTCTAGGTTTATTTCAAAGATGTTGATATCAACGCCATGATCCACGGCACGGTATCAATAATCCAGCTCTTTGGAAATTTGCCGAAAGACTAGATTTTACGTGGGTGGATAAACGAATAAAGGTAATAATCATCTGCATTGCCTCATCGGTGCATTTTTCTTTTAGTATGGCTCCATTGAAGTCACAGGTGCTAGGGACCTTTTGGCTTGGTCGCACTAATGAGATCACCGGATTCACGATACTATCTAGTTGTTGCCGCGAAAGGGAGTTATGGTTGATGAAGCAGCCTAATGCGAATTCACGGAGAATTATTTTCCTCGTGTGTCGAACTATAGCGAGCTAATCCGCTGATCAAATGCATTGTCTTGCCTTTTCATGAGTTGAACTTTTTTAAATAATAATATTCGTAACGTGAAGAGTTAAATTGGATCTGTCGTTTCCGTCATTTTGTAGAAAGTGACTGACATTGTCTATATTATAAAAGCAAGAGCAATTTCGTAGCCCAAGCGGATACTATTGCAATGAACGAATATTAATACATACATTGGGTGTAAATTATAATACATTAGCGAATATAAATAATAATTAAAAAATATTGAACGGTGTTAAATAATTGTAATCACTTGTAATTGAGATGTTTTCTATCCTGCGTTTTCTTTGGGAAGGTTAACGTTTTTGTTTAACATGTAACTGACATCAGTCGCAACTGTTTTTAACATCTATAAGCCATTTTTGAAAAAAATATTTCTAGGATATTTGAGAACGCATGTAGAGTGTGTCACTACACACCATGAACTGATGGACTTTTTACGCAAAAAAGACGCAACATGCTTCTTTGTGGCTATGTAAAGATTGAATGACCTGTTTGAAAAGTTAACGCACTGTAATCTGGACGGAAATGCAAATAAACTAAACTGTTACTTCGAGAAAATACTCGCGTGACTAACCTAAGTAATAGGCAAATATAACGACCCTTCGTTGCCCGCGCGAAGATTTTCGCTAGCACAGATATGGCTGTTCCGTTTAATATAACCTCAATTAACAATAAAATAACCCTTAAAGGAAAAAAAAGGTGTCAAAACAGTTATCATTCGCGTTGAAATTAATAAAAAAGGTTTAAATGCCAATGTCAAAAAAACGTACTTTTAGTTTTGCATAAAAATCCAGCAAGTGAATTTGAATAAAATTTATTTTATTCAAAAAAGCCATAACATATACAGTTCGACAAAATTGCGACCAACATTTGTTTTGCACCAAACAACGCCCAAATGCTTTTCAACAAAGGCAGAAAAAATTAATAATCTCAGCAATAAATGATTTTGTGATTGTTTAATACCGTGCAGCATTTTTGAGATATTTTTTGTTAATAGATGTATTATACAATATACTATCATTATAGCTAGTACTATTAAGAATGTGGTAGGTTCAAAGCTGGAGTGAAAAATCGACCTATTGTATTGCTTCTGATATGGCAAACAATAGGCAACAAATTTCATAAGAGCTTTGTCGAAACAAACAACCGCAATGTTCAGTTACTCGGCAAAACTTTTAGCTAGTCGACAAAGTCGCTGGTAATTTATGACTGCCGTAATTGCAGGCGATGCGAAATACTTGGCCACAAGACAACTTTGTACATTACCCAACTCAAACGACCTTTGTGACGTGCATGTGCCGTGGTAATGATCAAGTTCCGTTTCGGAATGGCTCATTTGAGCTGTGCGGCGCCACCACTCGTTTATACTTCATGGAACGACAAGTTCCATGAAGTATAAGCGACGTTAAATATAACGTGAACTCGGAGGTCAATGCATAAACAGAAATCACGATGAAGAATTTGGATTCGCACATTAAAAATACATTGCACATAGTAGAACACATCACTAAATTTAGACAATAGATTAATTTATTCTTACAGGTTATTTTTTCTGTCTAGCATTTGTAGCAACAGCGTTACATTCAATAGCGTTCCGGTAGGGTTCGCTATGTAGCTTACGACAGTGTCTTTTTGCCTTCTTGTCTGGAGATATCTTACACATTGTTTGCAGCTGGGTAACTAACTTTGAATATTGCCTAGACCAAACAACAAGTAATAAAATATACGCTCGACGCAGCAAATTATGTTGAGATGCGCGGTCTTACACCGTTATGATAATCTAGCAGTATTATCAACCATAATGATTCAAGAGGTAGCTATAATTGACTTTCTGTTAAGCCTAATCTTTCCCTCAGGGCATCTTGAATAACTTCTAAGCCTTGAGCGAGGTTGGCGGTTTGACGTCTATTGCCCATAGAATGTTCATCATAGTAAATCATTCCAGTGGTATGTGAAATTATGTGATCTCAGCCATTCTTTATGACCAGAAGTGGTTTTTCTCTTTAACTAGCGATAAATCTCAGTTCAGCCGAGCGATGCAGTCGAAAGTCTAGAACGTGTTAATCCGCACTTGTTCAAGGTTTTCTAAATATAGATCAAATGGTCTGCGGTCACCAAGCTTAACGCGAGAAGCACCTCTCATGAGAGACGTAGCAATGTCAGTCAAACTATTATACGTTCCGTTGAAATTGATATGTGATAATTTGCACCTACCCATAATTAAAGATATACGTGTTCCTACAATACTATGATAATTTATTGGTCAAGCAGCGTTGGCAGAGTGGGACGCTATGAAACACGTGTAAAATTTTACACGGTACATTCTTTGTACACAATTACCACACTAGCGTGATTACTCAGGAATACCTTGTCGAAAAATCAGACGTTTTGGAGTCACGAAGGACCATACGTCGATAAGACGGACTTACAGACTCTAGGTGGCCACCCATCCGATGTTTTATTCATCCATCAAGCGCTTTTTACAGCTAAAGTTTTACCTATCTCACGTGTTATATAGACTTACGCATTGTGGGATATTAGTGATTTATTAGTTACGACTGAATCATCCGTAAGCGTAGCTGACATAAGGGCATCCTTATGCTTGCGTCCTGTGCCCAGTATGTTTTTCTAAAAACCTCCAAAAACCAATGTCTTACGGATTTTTAGAAGGCAAGCGTTATAAAAAACCTTTTTCATTCTCCCTGGTTGAAAGACAAAGCTACGATTCCTTAAACGTAACGCAAGTACCAGACAGACCATGTCATATGCCCAGTGGAACCATAATTGCATATTTGGATTGAAGGTTTCCTAATCTCCAATTACAGAATACCACGGTCTTTGATCTCGTTTATAAAGGGCTACTAACCCCATGACATTGACAAGTGGTGAAAAAAAATTAGTATAATAAAAAGTAAAATATTAGTGCTAGTGCTCACTTCCCAAAGCCCTTCGGTGACTTAGGACCTTCTTCACTAATTGTCCTATCTTATAGGCAAACAACCTAGCAAGATAAATGCACGATGTGTTCGCCTTCCTGCATATTACCGAACGTGCGGTTTCAGAAAAAACAACATATGACACGTTTGTCTTGCTCACTGGAAGGTCCTCAACACTACCTACGATTTAAATAGTTGTAATTGATTCACAGGCGATTCCAACTTGTGAGCCCCTTTGACCCTTTTGCCATGAAGATAGAATTTCAAAACTCTTACGTCGACAGTTCTTCACATACTTTTGCCTTACATATAGCAGTATTGGTAGAAGCAAATGTCTCACGGTTTTCGGTGCCGAGCAATCGTCAGACAAGAGAGCCAGGCAAACTGGCTGTGTGTGCAGAGGGAGGAGAGACAACAGAATAGCGACTCGACTAGTCCAGTAGAAAGCTAATCGACCCAGGTCTTGACCATCACGCGCGTGTGCGCCCATTTACAGTCTCGCAGTGTGAACATTATGAAAACGAGTGTATCAGTGAGCGGTGATCAATGTTGTGTCGTTGGTAGTCAGGGAAAACCTGTGTTCTTCATAGTAAGCTATAACAATGGCTGATGAAAGCCGAAGCAAAATTATGAGCGCAGGTGGCTTCGATAAGTGTCTATCACACCCTTCTGAACCTCCTATTACAGGTGGTTTCATTAGCGGGCCTTTTTTTACGAAGAGACGTAAGAGCAGGTATAGCGAAGCGTCAAAGAAGACGTCAAGACTGTACAGAGCTCCACGAGAGATGCTGCTCTATCATGCCATTGTTGAAGCAACAGAAGATTATTTTTTGGAAAATTGTAAGAAACTTATTGGAGATGATCGGGTTGACCATTATTAAGGAGTAACAGAAAATGAACAGTTGATTCAACACCCAGGAAACATTAATGTGCATTACTTAATTTGAATAAGCCTGGTTCTAGGAGGTACAAACTGGTCTTTTTTTACTTTGTAACATCAAATATGTTAACATTTAAAAGGCTAAAAATATGCACGGTTTGATAAAGGTCGTTTAAAAATCCACTCAGGTTCAACCAGGGAAATTACTTTGCCTTATGGCTCCTTTGGTCAAGTTATGGCTTGTTGACCGCGCTCTATATTGCTATTCATTGTGAGAGTGGTCTTTAACATCGGAGATTTATTCGTAAGCGTGTCGCTTAGTTCTTCTGTACCCCTGGATCTCTGTATGATATCAAATGCAGGATGCGCTGTAAAAGATAACTTATGTACGTATCTGCAGCGGTAACATCGCGCAAAGCCGCTGGTGACGCTTAACACAGGAACGCATTGAGGGCTCGGCCATTATTTTTAATTCAGTTGAACACCGAAAACGTGGGTTGTATCAAATCAGCATTTACACACGGCCAACAAAAACACTCAAATTCACGTACACTGAGAAGTATAACTACTCAGAGCTTTTCCATGTGCGATCCGATGATGTTCAGCGTACAGCAAACTATTATCGTATCTGCTGCAGCTACTGATTCAGGGGTTAAAGGCTAACAAAGGCTCAATGGCCCGTATGGAAGCATCGTCAAGCCATGTAGATGGTCGAAAAAATTTCTAGATTGGATCACGGCAGGATTACGGGCGTTTCAGCCGGTGTGCGCCTGTGTGCTCTCGTTTTGTCCACGCGTTTTTGGCGTATTATTCGAATAATCGGTTTGTTATTGTTCCTTTAAGTCGCTCCAATAGCGCCATGGCTTTGTACAAGACATAGAGGAGAGGCAGTGATTTACGTTAAATTCTGTTGCGTCTGCCCTTCGACGGATATATACAAATATACTTGTGTACAAGGCAGAGCAAATAAATTAAGATCATCTTATTGCACATGCAGATATATTGTGAATTCTGTTTTATGTTACACAACGGAAAATATTTCGTAAGTTTTGCAAATAACTTAATGCTTCGCTGCCGTCTGATCGAAGAAGTATGGCAAAAATATTTTCAGTAATAGGGAACATAACATATGCGATAGTAATTCGTAAAATATGACAAGTCCATGTTTTCTTAGGATATGCCGGGGGCACTCTTTTGGTGCAGCACTTCGTTGTTTTTCGGAAGATACGTCTTTTACCAATACATTTCATATCGAATCTCCATGCCTCTTACCTGCAACAGGCTTGATAGCATTATTTTACATGTGCTTTCCAAATGATAACTCCAGTGACTACTCCAAATCGATCCATAGCAGAGGACAGTAATAATTAAAGTACTGTAGATTATCAGGAGACTCTTGATAGGGAGCCTTAGTTCCCAAAGACAACGGACGGAAGGGACTGTTGAGTAGCATTTGGTTGAAAATCCAAAGACCTGTCTACTATGTTAGGGTCTCGGGGATCTTTGATCCAAGATCCTTAATCGGAGAAATATCAGTCTGAACTCACTGAATCTATATTTGAGGTGTGTGAATGAGTATTAGTCAACTTTTGCTTGCATCATCAATGGAAGCAAGCCATTAAAAGGTTTTTATATCTTTTTTTTATTAGCTCTGCCACCATGTCGGACTAAAGTGCTGATGGACGTATGCGAAATTAAAGTGATGTATGGTCGGCCTAAATTTCGAAAGCTTTTCAGGTGACACCTGTAGAACAAAGCATATCAATATGATAAACATCAACTCAAGATGGATTTCTCCGTAGCTTCGATATTAATCACCAGCGACGACGATTCAATACCATATCTTAGTGCCCGCTCTTTGCAAAAAAAATGCGAATTGAACCGGCTGATGACTGGTGAATTACAGCGGCTACCCTAGCGCCTTTAAAAAAGGGAGTATTTTCGATAGTCCACGCCACGACCACGTCCAGGAAGATCCCCAACAAACGCAGTTGACTGACATCCATCGACAGGGATGTCTTTCTAATCTGACTATAACGACCTTCTCAAAGTTTCTACGTGGGTAGTTGATTAAAATCGGGCCTAAAGATCTACCAAAATTAAAAATTTGAATGCAAGTGTTACAACCGCGGCCGAAGGGCAACGAGCCTGAAACACCGAATGTAGATTTAATCTCAGCCATATCGTAGGCACTGCGCAAGCTCATCTTTTCAACACGGTACACAAAGCAATCGGCGCAAGCATGATTGTGCCGCTTAACACTGTGGAAACTTCTTCCATCAGGAAATTCCTAGAAGAAACGCGAGTTCTGCCGGTAATAGATATGAAAACCGCGTAATATGTAAAGTATAAATACGTGCGCTAAACTGCCAGAGAGATTTCATGGAAGTCATCACATGTGCTAACATTCATGCTGTGGTACATAAATAAGGGCACTACTAGGGGGATTAAGTTTGTTAGATGGCTGACTAAAATTGGTCGCCGATTTATAGGGTGAAAAATTACAGCTCTAAGCAACTTGACAAAACAACAGATCGACATAGAGCTTCAAGGTGGCGTCCTTGAAACGTGCTCTTGAGGCTAGTCTTGGTAACCGGATTGGCATAATTTGCTTGTATCTTCTAAAACTTCGATTGTAGAATAGTTAGCCTATTCCTTTACAGGTAGCCAAATGTTTCAAATTACATTGAAACATCAATATAGTGTCAACTATTGATATTGCGTGGCTGTGTTCTTTGATTACGCTTGTCTGCTAGGTGACTGTCGCGCTTGCCTCTGGAAGCTGTGCGCCCAAGCAATGTTTTAATGGCGGCGTTATCATAAATCTTAGCTATTATTAATTGTGCTTGATATGTCAAGAGTAGCATAATTGCGGTAGCAGTGGCTGCGGTCATTCGCTTCACAAAACTGCCTCAATTTTTCATATTTCCAAGCTTATAACCATTCGTCACTACCTTCTTATCACACTGAGCTAATAATCGCTAATAATCTACATATAGCGCTAACTTACATACCTATTACCCATATATATATATATATATATATATATATATATATATA
>MNPL01003220.1:10527-25311 GCA_002081605.1 Tropilaelaps mercedesae
CCGCTACGGCAAGCGCGGCCGGACGCCACCTCTGTAATGGCCACATCTCGCGGTCGGGTAGTGTGCCAATGCTGTGTACTGGCTTGGCCAGTAGCCCACGATGGCTGGTGCGAGCGTTAGAGCCGGGCTAGCCGGGCCCCCCTCGGACCGTGGAAGGCCACCGGTGCTATGCGTCTATGACTAGTTGCTTTGTGGAGAATGAACTGACACAAGGAATGTATAGACATTTGTTAGTCTTACATCATTGTCTGGTGCTCGGGGGTTGTTGCAGGCGGTACGTGTCACTCGAACAGGCGTGTCAAAGAAGCAGAGTTGAAGGGAAGCCAGTCTGCAACAAATTATCATATAAAAGAACTTATGCTTAAATCCTGGCATTTGTCATTATTTGGTTACGCGCGTCTTATAGTGCAGTTGCTTTTATCTAGAATTTCCCCCTGCTCTACCTAGGTAGCCTGTATTAATGCTATTTTTGACGGATAGTTAAAAAACGGAAGTGGTGAGCGAACTTTTACGATACTTACCGCTCCGCCATCGACGGATCAACCTATCTATCTAGGAAAAGCCCTTGAGGCTATTTCCGATAAAGGAGGCAGCATTTTCAATCACGGAAGATAAGCACATGGTGGACGGGATTTGTACTGTTGTGCGGAAAATTTCCAAATTTACCCAACAAACCGATTTAAACGAACTTTTGGTAAAAAAAAGACAGCTAAATTTTGATCTACTATAAAAAAAGAATGTTTATGCCTACTTACCATGCTTGCTGACAAATACGTGATGCAGCTGGCTAGAATCCCTAACAGATAACATGTTTAACTGTCAATTTTGTATTTCCCTACAACTGTAATAATTTCCTACGATCCTAATTTGTTACGCCGTCGCCAACGACTCATAGCCCCGAAGAGGGCGCGAGCGCCAATAACTTCCGACCATTTAGTCATGTCGAGTTATCAGAACATACCGGACGGCCGATGTTGGGACGTGGTCACAGCGATCTTTACAGCTCACGAAGATTCTACAGGAAAAACAATTCTCTTTGCATTGATGTCCAAGGGACCTTGCCCAACGGAAACCTCCCCCCGATGCGAACGTCCCTGCCGGTACCATCGACTCCCCTTTGCTTTGGCGTTCAGCAGCATTTTCCGCTGTTTTCCTCTTCGTTGCGAAATCCCGACCCGCCGTTAGCTCACTTCATGGATTTTATTAGCGCCGATAACTTAATTTTCCCTGCGGTCCGCTAGCTCCGCACGGCGCTATGTCCGTAATTGAAGATTAGCTGCGCGAAAGGAAAGCCCGTATTCTCACGGGAGAACGTCTGAGAAGAAACTTCATAAGGCGGCTCTGGCCGTGATGCTCTGCACCGCTTAAATTGCTAGACAGGTTATATGGTAAGTATAACAATTATCTAAATGTCCGTTTATATCGCTATGCGTTTTTTTTATAGGGCAGGTACCACAATATGAAGATAGCTGTTGGTGACAACCGTCGATGGCTTAGATAATCAAATCGTGTTATATGGCTAGATGTGTTTGTATAATGCACCGTGCCAACTCGGTGAACGGCAACAGGAGGCAAGGAACGCCTCAGCTTCGTGCTATAAGAAAGCGCTTCTCGAAAGGAGGATTCGATAAATGCAAATTTGTAGCTGCGGCTTGTGCACAAAATATATTTCGAGCATCGACACTGGCTGATTATTCTAATACGTTCTGATAACTTCACGTGCAATGCATTCAGGTACCCAGGGGAGAGTTTTGGCTGGTCTCGAGAATGTCTGACGGCAGTGTCCACCTGAATGAGGTTGGTGAAATGCATTTGGCGATAGGAAGGCTTTTCGACGAAAATTGCCTGTTACTCGAACTTTCGTAATTGCGAATGAACGCATTCGGATGAGAAATTCTCAGCCAGTAATGCCCAACTGGAACGGCTTTAGGATAAGGAAACAAGTGAGAAGGCAGTAGGACTCTTCTCTTCTATGCACAATGAGATGAACTGAATAGAAGGATCATGTATACAATATATGGTTGTTAACATATGCGACTTTAGAATCAGTCGTCAGGGGTAATTTAGATGTATCGGTCAAATAGTATTCGAGTGATAAATTGCCTTGTTACTTGAAGTACATTTTCTATTTCAGCGTATATGATCGTAATGATAATTCGCGCACACCAAAGAAAAGTCGAAAAATGTTTGTTGTTTTGATACTTGAAATACTTTTATTTATAAATGTAACAGTACACAATGGTAATAGGTTAGCCGCAAGATAATAGATTTATTTATTTTAGTAGGAAGAGTTTAACAATAATATAACTATACATTTTACATGTGTGTCTGCCCAAAAAATACGAAAATTTAACACCATATTTTAAAACTATAGATC
Organism: Tropilaelaps mercedesae; assembly: GCA_002081605.1. Classification (NCBI taxonomy): domain Eukaryota; kingdom Metazoa; phylum Arthropoda; class Arachnida; order Mesostigmata; family Laelapidae; genus Tropilaelaps; species Tropilaelaps mercedesae. The sequence goes on from MNPL01003220.1 coordinate 12,905, forward strand.
AGTTTGAACACTAACCATCATCGAACTAGTACATCACAAATACGCCTTTCTGGCTGGAAATCTTACTGTATTTAATGGCAAATAAATAATAATATCTTTCATGACAAATTCTTCTAAACTATCTACCAAATACCTACTGCATTTGTTTGTATTCAAAGCCCCTATAACTGCGCGCCTACCGAAGTCAACTTGAATGTAGTCATGTCTGTATCTAGATATCTGTATAGCACTGGCTTTACCAGTGAAATTTTCCAGGATGCCGGCCCTCACAGAACATTATTGTGTACGCTAATCTTTTTTGCGTGAATCCCATGAATCGTGTAGTTAATTTTTTTCATAGAAACTGCGTCAAAATATGGGTGTCCCTGGAAAACATATCCTATCTAGGCCTCCTACATGTTGTACTGGCGGGGCAGCTATGCCTCGTATCGTAGGATAGTATAGTTGGCAACAATAAGAATTACCTAAAACTGCCGCCCAGGCGCGTGTCGTGGTAGACTCGGTCGTTGCAAAGAATCCCTCCCCGAGGGCTAATACATCGCATTGTTGCCCTCGGCGGAACAGCGCGAAAGCCTAGCCGTAATAAGTAACTACTCTTTTGGGAGAAGGTGACGGAGATCGTAGAGTGTCGGCCAGCACCACAGCGAAAGCTACGCCGCTTCGCACAAACGAATACAGAAAATTCCCATAAAACCAAAGGTCGTCTCTTCCTCTATATATATAATGCGCAGATACGGTACCACCAGCGAGCTTTGGATGAACATCGTGACCAACACAGCGGAGGTCCTTCGTATGCCCCTTGGGGTATGCCTTGAGGTGGACCAAAGGGTATACGCCTTCAAGGCTTGCACCAGTTGCAATGCAGAGATTATATTTGACGTTTAACAAGCAGTGGTTTATTTGTGCGACAACTATAACGATAATACGACAAGACCGAAAACACAAACTGTAGGCCTAAGTATAGTAAGCTCACATAGATATAGCGGGTTGAAACCTTAATTTTTAGCGCAATTGTTCGAAAATAGTTTTCCGGTAATACATACAGTTCATATGATGTAAAATCAGGTTAGAATTCGAGCGCAAGAGTTCTACTGTAACGCCCTACAGGGCACAGTGACTGGGTTAACGCTGCGACAGCGATAGATCGAAAAAATAATTTTATACCGAAACAGGTCCGAGACATTTAACCACCTATTTGAATCTGTTGCATGGAAAAATTTCTACAGCATACTTAGGGAGTGTTTTTTTGCTTGTCAAAATGGTATAAAAACAAACGGAAACAATTTGGTATGTTTGCATCGTTATCGATAAAAATTCCTGGAAAAATATCAAGCATTTGTATTGGTGGGCATATTAAGCAAGTTGCTTTCCGCTCCAATTATTAGCCAATTTTACGTAGCCTCGCAGGATAATAATGAAAGAAGGAAGTCAGAAGTCGGTAATATCGATCTAGCCTTAGTATTGATAATCGTATGATTAATGGTTTGTCGCTGTTCTAATAAGAGCATAGTGATATGCTTCGGATTAGTCTAGCCTGTCACTTATGGGCTTCATAAATTTTGGTCAGACGTTCGCCAACGTCCATGAATAACTACGATTCTAGACAAATATGAGCTGCTGCACAAAATCTCTAAGTCCGGCTTAAAGAGAAATTCAATTTCAATGGCGAATTTCGAACAGGAATAGCGATGGTGCCGCCTTTGAACGTCTCTTAAAAAAAATAGTTCAACAATGTAGTTCTCGAATTACTGTGTCCATCTAATTTGCTAAAAAGGTTGTCCAGATTTCGTTAGCGCCTCTCAAGTCTGAGTACTAGGTCAAAACTAGAGATTCAGTCTAAAGCACAATCTGGAAGTTGTTATAAGGTTTTTAAACATTTATAAAAGCATTTGTGATTGAGATTTTTCGCTTTTTTATTTAATTTAGAGCTGGTAGAAATCATTTCTGCTTGGCATATAAATGGTTGTAGTTAAGATTTTGTTTCAACTACTCTCTTGAGTTCCAATTTTACGTAGGCTATTCCTTTTGTTTTTCTCGGCAATGTTCTATTAAAAAAGGTGCATTTTGTACAAATATGTAAGAAATATAAACAAACACTTCTAGAGTATTGCAACTTCTATTGGCCAACACGTAGAAGCTTCTTCGTTCTGACTTCACTGTAACTAATTACTACGAACGTTAGAGTATTTATAAGTATACTAAAATTATAATATTGGCTTAGTTTGTATTTAGTTTAGCCAGTCCAGAGAGCTTGACCGAGTGCTGATAGACTGAACCAAGTTAAAACTTTTGGTAAGTTCTAGTTCTACGCGGAAGACAGATTTGACGTGGAAGCTTTCTTATTCACGTAGACCAAATTCGTCCAGTAAATATAGTACGACCGGCTAAACAGATCCAATGAAACAGCGTTTGCTCGACGCGTTATAAATAAATACCTAAAGCACATTTCATAAACATACAACACATGCATCTCAAAAACTACCCTGAACTTGTCCAGCTTAGCTGACGTTTCTTCCCACGACGTTAGGATGGAGCACTGCTGTTTCTCATGAAACACCCGACGACCGTAAGCGTTGACCTCTTTTGCTGTGAACCTGCCACTGAGTGTAGGCCTTACGAAAGGCTCGACATGCTGGACAATCGCAGATCCTATCGGACTGTAATCAGTGCAGCCTTCCCGACCGCCTTCTGTAATGTCAGATCAACACTCGGATCTAGCTGACCTGAGGTGGAATAGGTAGGTTCGGAAAGTTTTGTCACGGTGCCTCCGTGTCGGGTAGTACTCCCACTAACTCCTGCTGCCACTCTCCGCGTCGTCACCTCCTCCAAAACCCAGTGAAATCTATCAGGCGTATCCAGCAGGAGGCGGATTCCATCTGTCCTAAGTCCTAAATCCCATTTGTGACTTTGGCGCTGTCAAAATACTGACTCCTCCGTCCCCTAAACTGCAGCTGTTGCAATCGTTGGCGAGACGCCGCCCTGGCGTGAGGAAGAAAATTGAAAGTCTCATATCGCCTCACACACGTTATCACATACGCCCCCTATCCGCCCTCTGGTACACCCGTGCGGACACGCTGAGCAGGATCGGTCGAAATATATTTGTCACCCATCTGATTTCAGGATCCGGAAAATATATCCTGTTTTTTCACTACATCATTTCGCTAGGACGACTATTCGTCGTTTGGTGCAATTTCGTTTCCCTTAAAAATAAAGTACCGAGACTCTAAGACATTCCTTGGCACCTAGCAGCTCTGCGCCGATCACGTAATAGACCTAAGCGAAGAGTCATCGCTTGGAAATGTCGTCAATGGCGGCGCCCGTCATTGACGACCCGATGATTACTTCCTTCATCTCAAGATTCGTTCGAGTGGTGTGCCTTCGCATGAAGGTCGATAATTTGGCCTGGCGAGTGCGTGTACTGTTTATTTTTGTAGAATGCTTTGCGCATACATTGCGCATCTGCCCACACGGCCGACCCTCGGGAAGAATGTCAAATGCACGCTCCATAGTAACGGGAGAACGACAATTCAATATCAGACACCCGAAACTGCAACGCCACGGAAATAAATATTATGAAAAATTAAGCATTTCGCGCAGAGATAGATGTATGACTTCGTCCAATTCTGCATCGTGCGAAGTTGAAAAAAGGACTTTCAGACAGCGTACGAGTTTCAGATGATTTACGTAGGATTCAGGTGCCTAGTACTCAAACGTTTTCCAGGATCACAGACCATTTTTGACATTGCAGAGCAAACGAAACACTGGTTATTTTTTTTAATATGTTTATACCTATTTGTAGGTATAACGTTTCTCGAAATTTTTAAGTATATCAACTTCAAATCGTTGGCGAACCGTTCCAAAAAAGAGTTAGCTTGCTTCGAAACCTCAAACGTTGTTTCGTGTTGATCTGAGAATCAAATGGAAGATTTGTTAGAGGTTCAACCTTACCACGTTGTCTATGTAAGTTTATTCGTAAGTATGGGAGCAACAACTGCGCAGTTTGTGTCGTGTTACCCGCGCGCAACCGGCCTTGAACGTGCATCTATTAACAAAAACGTTTGTCCATCTCAATATATTAAATCGGCTAATGGAAACAAAATTGATGAACATCATTCATTTATTTGCGACAGAAATAAACAATTCTCTTAGTTTGCATAATTTTAGGACATCTCATTGCCATAGGCAGGGGAATGATTGTTCTGACGGTAAACACATGATTGTGCCTACGTATTCCGACCGGATACCACTGGGCAGAGGTATCACAAAATCGACCTACCGAGACGGCCTCTTTGTAGGCACAATGGAAAATAACGTTAACGTACCGAAACACGTGACGTATTCAAAGCAAATTGGGGTTGAGCCGATCAATGGACCAATAAGCCTTGTACACCAGTCAAGAACTGAACTCAGAGCTTATGGATAACCCACTCACATTATAGGCAATAATCTATAAGCACAATCTTATTGGAAACAAGAAAATAGCTCTCGTTTGTCATACCGACTAAGGCATTTTAATGTTACCCTTAATTGAACCGTTGGCACCGGCGTACGAAAGCCTATCCTTTGTACGTTTCAGGCGGAGACAGAAATAGGTATGTGATACAAAAGTAACATCCGCATTGAAAACATCCCCAGTATGGGGCTATGGGAAGTTCTTGCTCTGGACCGTGACAACATAGTCATGTCTTTGCTATAGGAATGTCTCCCGCATTTCTATGACCAGAGAAGCCGGGTTCTATCTGGTCGAAAGGGCGGCGGCTGGGTCGCAAATGGAACGTAGTAGATCAGGTAGGTATCATTCCATGAACGACCACGCAAAGCCTGGAGAGCACTGGCCAGTTATTGGTTGTAACGTTTCTTTCGAGTGGGCAAAAAAAGAAAGATTCGTTATTGCCAACGGAATTCGCAGGACCTCGCCAGACGTTCATCAATGTCCTGATGGTGGAAGACGCTGGCTGCCGTCTCCGTCGGCTTCTGGTCAGTTGTGGCGCTTTTCTATCGGCCGAACTGAAGCCAGCCGATGGCCTTCGTTCTGCCCAGCTAATGGCTAAGGTCAAGAGGATTCCCGGTACTGTGGGCTCCTACTGTGTCGACATGACTCCTGGGATGACGCCACATATCGCTCCCATAATGGAGCCACTGCGTTAGCCAGGCCGGAGACCTACGGCCTTAATTGGCCTTGCCCAATGGACCCTGATTGTGCAAGCTACACACGAACACTAGCCACTCGGATCAAGAGGACGACACATCTGTCAAAGATTGGGGTACCATCAACGTAGCTGAGTAACATGTCATTCTGACGACGGATTTTTCCCATGATAACGCGTCCTAACTGGAAGCAAAGCCATACCCTAGCATGAACCGTTGGACATGTCTAGCTCATCCATTCCGTGTTAGGGAAGGACCAGTTGTGTTAGTTGTGTTATGCGAGCTGTATTATTGCCAGTCAAGAAAAATGCCGGCAATACTCCGAAATATTGTTGTCTGCGTCCAGACACTACTTTCTATCCAAGTTTCAGGGCAACTGCTTTTAAAATCTCTGCCCAATATCCGCTCGCCACTTTCGAGTGCAAGTTTTTTCAGGAAAAATTTTCAAGAACGCTTGTGATGAATTTTGGCCGAAGTGTGCAAATGGTCTTTAACTGTAGGCCATACACACAAACACGCATTCGCCGTTACATGTCGACAACGGAGATCGTAAATCGGCCATGTCAGCCATCGACTCAATGGGCCCTTGGGTCAATCACGGGAGGTGGTTGATCTACCAAGTGCGGTAAAGATCACTACCGCTCACACAATTTATTACTTAGATTTTCCGCTCAGTGACCAGTAGGCCAGTTCATTGATTTGCATTAGCACGGTGCTCTTTTTGGAGAAGAAAAACGGTTATGGCGTATTTTTTTTTGATAACAGAAGCAAATAGTTTATATACATATATAAATATATATGCGCCCAATGCATTCAACAACGTTTCGCGCGTTGCGCGCAGTAGCAAACGTCGTCCTATGAACAAGCTTATTTTCTCTACTGGTCAGCGTTTTTGGACGCGAGCAGTCGACAATAGAAGTCTTCAGCAGTTTTCGAAGGCAAAAAATTTTGAGCACCGACGGCGTGTTCTTCATCCGGTACGAGCTTCAATTTCAGTCTCGCGTACGTTGACGATGGCGATTTCCTGTCACCACGCTGAACAGACGCATTAAATTGGACATCCGCTCGGTTGATTGCAGCCATTAATTTCGCACGTTTATATTATTTGTGCTCATAAATGTTTCTATATGCATTTACCGTAACGGCGTCGCCAGTGGATGCTGCGCAATATAATGTAAACGCAGTTGACCCGACGCAACATTTCAGGCCGATACACCAACATACATAAACAATCATACACGTCATTAACATTTTTTACTTCTATGTATATATGCCCGCAATATTGCAGTTACTAGTTGCAATGTGCGCTGATCCATTTACCTACGTAATGAGAGAACCGTAAAGAGCACAGAGCTCTTACGTTGCCTGTTGCCATGTAAACCAAGGCAAGGCGGTGCATTTCTAAGCAGGCATCCACATCTGCCTACTCAAAAGTAAATTAAAGTCGATTTACGAAAATTATGGTTTTTTTTGTTGGCCATCCGTCGCGTCAAACACAAAAGAGTCGGTCAGCAAAAAGCAGATCATGATGTGGTCAGCGGGATAACATACATAGGCGTGGCAACGTCAACGTTTTGCATTGAGGTGAACGCTGCGTCCTTGTTTCTGCGTCCTGGCGACCCTCAGGAATGGATATTTCTCCACTGGCAGCCATCGTCACACGACTCGATTTCTGCAAAGCGAAGCCTAGAAAAACTCCCATTTTCGGCAGCCACATCTGGCGTCTCAAACAAACGTTTGTTTACCGAATGTCACACTCAGACGTTTGGTAAACAAGCGGACGTCAGCTGACCAAGCCTACTCAGGTTTCATGGTGAAGCACGAGCAAGGCCACCTAAACAGCTGCCTTTCGGCGCGACGTGCTAAAAATAACCTGCGTATTATGAACATATACTAAATATGCGAGCCGGTGGTAGTTCGTTGCCACGCGAACGCAAAAATCAATAGGGATTACATGCATATACACATCGTTCACATGCTTTATTGGTCATCGCAACGGCGCCGTGGCAATCGCCAGGTATCAAAAGAAAAGCTAAATCTTCTGCAGCAGTGCTCGCGGAATCACAGCAGCAGGCGAAAACCCATAAAAATAAAAATCAGCGCAAGGAGCCAGTGCAGATGATAAGAAAAATAACCCAGTTCGGCCAGAGCTATCCCGGTTCATACTGTATATTTGCATTTGCACATACGCTCGACATAAAAGTAACCACAACAACAGTTTAATGTAATGCTTAACAGTAATGACACTCCAACATTTCAGAGTCTAGACTAAAATTGGTCACAGCCAAAGCTGTGGTACGATACCTCAACGTGCAAACATCGAGGCCGTAAGAGCTTGAATGCCTTGAACTTAACCGTAGATCTGTCGAGGAGTATAAATAGAGCGAAGCGCTCGGTGCAACTTTCCAGCACATCCTGTATGGCGGACGAGGACTAGTTTCACATGATGAAACGCCCTTCGGTTACCGAACTGCTATTAAACTCCATTATTCCGCCTAGTGATGTTCCGCCATGCCTTTTAGCTGACTTTAGCTGCGTTTATGTATAAAGGACCTATCTCGCCGCGCACAAGAGCGAGCAACCTCATTGCTCTTCTACTACTTCGCGAACTTGTCAAGGTCGTGGTGTAATAACAAAACTCGAAAATAGAGCACGGCGTAACCGAAAGAATTTTTTTGTATTTGAGCTTCTATGTCGAGACGTTAGTGCCCAGCTAAAATGTGAGCCTTTCACATCATCATCAGAGTTGTATACGCAGTTCGTGCGTGAGTGTCCATGAGTAGGTTGTGCGTATGCTACGGAAAGCCAGCAAGAGCCAGGCGCGACAAGCGTTGGTCGAGGAACTTGCAGAGAAACTTATAGAATAGCGCAGACGATATGTAATGTATGCTTTCCGAATGTTGCCTCTAGCATATGTCGGTGTTTTCAACTTTGCAAATCCAACGGCGCGAACGCCGCTCTGCGCAATATGAATTCGCATGTTATGGGCATGCGCAAGGCATTCCCAATTGTGGCTATGGGTTATCCAATCGACGACTGGAATCGTTTCGATTTGTGTGCAAAATCTAAAGCTATTAATTAATTAGCCTGTTAACGAACTACATTCCCGTGTCAAGGATGTATACGTCTGTGTCTACCTCGAGAAGGGGTCGTATCTCATTGGCACAGATGCGTTCTATCCAACTAGTCGCCTGTACAAGTTTTCCGAACACTGCCAGTAAATAACTGATCACACTGTATAGGAATCAACATCCTCTAAGATTGTATACGTAAAAGATTCGTTAGGGCTTCCTCCTGTTGTCTAGGCTCGTGACTGCTTCTCATATCAGCTACCTCGAGCAATCCCAAGCACACAGAGTTATGCGTATGAGGAGTGTGTTTCACCAACGGGATACAAACAGGCAAGTGGCTGATGGCCATAACGCCACTACATTCCGTTCAGTTACTAGATCGACTCATCCAAGAACTGCACAGGGCACCGCCTTTTTCTAAATGCTTTCGACATCACTGCATGCAATTTTCCTTGATCTCATTAAAATTAACAACCGGAGTTTCTTTTATTAGGTAGCAACTTTTTTTGTATTTCAAACGGGCGCCTTTTTCTGTGAGCCTAGCGGATACATGAAAATTTAGGGTAGCTGTCATTGAGCAGCTCAACAGGCGTCGATGAATATCGCGTACCCCCAGGCACTGCAAAATGCAAAGATAAGAAACGAACCACGCGCTGTTCCGCCCATGTGAAACGGCCACGGGAATTTCGAAATATTTATCCGCATAATAGGGCAACGGTGGTGACATACACACGTGATATCACTATCCTAACCGCAAAGCCTTTTTCGAGAAGATATTGGCTCACGCAGTTATTCACGTCCACGGACAGACCGTCCCCGTTTATGTGTTTTTCGAATATTTCGCTAAGAGGTCTGTCGCGGATAACCGTTTCCCGGCACAGGTCTGTTAGAAACCCAATCGATCTGGCAGCGCCACGTTTGTCCCATCCGGCAGAATGATTTCGAAATGGTGAACGGGCCTTTTCTGCAGTCACGGTAGGATCAATGAATGACATTTTGACTGTACAAACCTACAACCGAATCATTACACACAGATGATGCGATAACAGTGCGTAAACGTACGACGTGAGCCGACGTGCGGGCCAATATTGCGTTAGGATGCCTAAAGCGTTAGTGTCACGTGTATCCGCTACTATCGTTGTACTGTTGTTACCACTGTTGACAAACATTTTGAAGGGTCAATTACTACAAATTGTCCAAGTTGACAACCGTTTGCGGTGAGCGTTGTTATTGATCTCGTCGTCGTTTGACCGTTTCGGGACCGACCGGGAATCGATCTGCCTATGATAAACTAACGAGTAGGAGCTCTCTATAGATTTTCAAAGTATTAACAGTTGATTGACTGCCAACAAATAACAATAAATCATTGTCTTTAGCGACATAGGAGCTCGAATGTCTATTTCTGCTCTCTTTCTTGAACTCTCTCTCTCGTTCTCTCGCTCTTAGCTAACACTTATATATATATATGTAAAAATTATTAAATATTCCTAGGTCCTACGCTTCTCCAGGCAAGTAGAGCACCAACTATGCACTTTTCGTCAAAACAAACGGAAGGTTAACTTCATGCCTTAGGCTACGGTTCTATGCCTAGGGAACACGCTATCACAATCAGCTCATCAACATTGTATGTGTATACATGATCTAAACAAGATTTTCCGATGTTACTACGTAAATAAGGACACCCGTCCTATCTCTCTTATTTTTTTCGCCATCCGTGCAACCAGTCAGCGTTCATGTATCCGAAGCTACTTCTCGCGCGCGCCCTTCCGCGAGCACGTCACCGATAGCTTTGCGGCGTCAAAGGTATCAACTCCCTCGCAGTCGTTCGTGTTCCTCGGCACAAATTGCTCTCAAATTATGTGTCCCAGGCCTTCCTACATGGCCTGACTGGCCGGCCGTAAGTGCACTACAGTCTATCACATTCGCGTCCCCGTCAGTTGTCGAATTATCGATAAGCTGAAACTTCCCCGCTTCGACAGGCAGAAAATGCAAGCGCCTGATCCCTAACAGAGGTGTGGGCAAGTGAAGACCGCGCATATCGAGCTGACTCCCCGAACGAACACCAGCAGGACGACGAAGAGGAGGAGGAGGAGGAGAACAGGGAACCCTATCATCTAATTTGCTCACAGCGCCCGAATAGCACGCAGACTGCCTGTTTCTCATTTGACTTGATGGAAAAGCTATTTATCAGCTGGGTGTGTGTGTGTGTGTGTCTATATCTATGGTCGTCCCGAAGGCGGAAATAGAGTGGCAGCCACTTCAACTCCAAAAGGTAAGCGATTACCGAGTGTAAACTTACCTCCTGCTCCGTTCGGATCGACTCAGAGGGTCTGTTCTTAACCGCCTGGCTCACTTGGCCCAGTCCTCAATCACCGGAACAGGCAGGGACGGTGAGTAAAGTCAATTCGGTTTGTGCCGAGTGAGACAAACATGGACGCCGGTGTTCGTCGTAGCACGACATGATGACCCTCGAGACAATCGGCCAGACAATCATCAGGACTATCTCGTCATCTAGATATGGATTGTTCGTCAGATCAGCGCTAGCGAATTTGTGTAGATACTTGGGCGTCCGCTTGGAATAGGACACTTTTTATCTGAAATGGATCAGTTCTCAAGTCACAACGAATACTTGTCCAATTTAGCCAAACACGTTTTGGCCCAAACTACGCACACAAATGTTTCGCTTTCTCGGCGACTCATCGTCGGTGTCGGCGTAGTCCATGAGTTCCGCAAACTGTTCACGAATACAGCGGCGAAGTTCAAGCACCTGATTTCTTCAATATGCCTTGAGGTTTTTAGGTTTTATATGCAATTTAACGGAACTGAAGGAATTCTCAAAATGTTCCTTAATTTAATGTTATTAGGTGTAATTCTGCTAATGGCCACATTTGCATTAAGTTTTTGTAGCGTCAGCGCGTAGGAGACCTGTTCTCCGTACACTGCCTAGAACACAACACGAGGGTATGTTTTTTTTTTCAAACGTCCTGAATACGCCATTCACGTTCCAAAGGTACGAGGTTCAATGCACCTACACAAGAGGAACTCACTAAACAGAGAGGCAGAGTAAGAACCGCGTAGCCGCCTTTCCGACATCTTCCATAAAGTTTCGCTAGCTGCTCGCACTGCTCGACGTCCCAGTCTAACCTCACGAAGTCTGCTCACCTGCAGTTTGCGCTATTCGTTCCGTCACTACGCAATCAGTAGGTTTCATCTCTGAAAAAGGAGGACAGACGGGCAGTCCGACGAAGTTCATTCTTCCTCCATCCGTTCTCCCTAAACATCGTCCAGGTCGTCAGAAACAGTGAACATGCGAGCTTCGTCACGGCCTGCACATAACCTCCGAGCGAAATCGTCGACAGCGCAGAGCGACCGACTACGCGCAAACCGCTGCAATAGGATTGAGTCCCCCGCACGAGCGCCAGACGGACGTGAACCTTCTAAGTACGACTCATCCGTGTCCCTGTACAGTCACTTCCGACCCACATCGTTATGCGCGCTCTCTTCCTCTGTCTCCCTTTTTTCCCTGTCTCTCCCTTCCGCTTCCCCTGAAACGGCATGGCCTTCTCCTAAACCTTTCTTTAGACTCTACTGTCTATACGCTCCATTTTAACGTTCGTCTGCATTCAGCAGAGGTCCGTGTGTGTCTACTGCGTGTGTCTAAATAACGGAGAAGAAAACGGAGCAGATAGACAGACAGCAACGGGAAGAGGCTGCTGGCTAGCACGCGGAGGAGCGCTCGTCAGGACGAAGGAACACTCTAAAAAGGCGAAGGAGGCGGAAAGAAGCGTAGTGGCCAGTAAACGGGGGAGAACTATTTTTAACGCTTTTATTGTTGCATAACACAATTTACGTTTTCGACTTCTTGTATGCCTGCCTAGATGTAGCCGTTGCAGGGCAGAGCATCCTGCAACGCGGTCCTCTGCGGTCCTCGTCGAGCGTCGCTTTTGGCCAGTTGAACACACGGCCAAGAAACTATGGCTTTACCGCGCGAATAAAACTCGTGCGTGCACAAACGTGTTCGAAGGAGATTCAGGGATTTGAAGGGAACAAGTGATATTTATGAAGACACTGCACAGTTCGTAAGCAAGGACTGACACCGAGAAATAACCCTGCACGTAGAGCACCACAGTGAATATGCTGTGTTTCTTTTCAATATATATATATATATATATATATATATATATATAT
>MNPL01003221.1:0-13206 GCA_002081605.1 Tropilaelaps mercedesae
TATATATATATATATATATATCTATATATATATATACATATATATATACATATATATGTATATACGTTTTCCTCTTGTTCCGTAACGTCATAACTCTTGCCTACGTGTTGCTGCGGGGGCCTCCACCTCCAAACGAATCGCACTGCTATTTTCTCGCGTGGACGGCCGGAACTGCCGCGTGACTTCGTCGCCGACTATGCCCCCCGCACCACCTTTTAGCTTTTTCCCCTTCCTTATCTCCTCCACATTTCACTTTCGCCGTTTCTCGACAAGTTGGTGGGTATCTGCTGCACGATGTCTGCTGGCGACGCGACATGTGGGGGTTCGCATGGGACTCGACTGCACGTAACGGTATGTTGTTACAGGGGGACACCGCTGCGACATCTTTCAACTACCTGTTATTTTAGGGGGCGGAAAGGGGCGTGGTTGTTCATGGCGCTCGCTTCAAGCTGTAGGTCCGGTGAGTGGTTGTTGCTTGTAGTTACTTCGTTTGGTCGCTATCTCTTCATCGCCCCTCCTCTGAACTCTCTCGTATTTGTGTATTTCATTGCGCTATATCGCGTGTATTTTGTTATTAACGAGAAAAAGAGAGAGAGGCTGTTCGCAAAAATGTCGTATTTGTCGAAGGCTGGGAGGATGAAACTGTTCAGCAGTTATTATCCTGTCGCTGTTCCTTATTCGGGTTGAGTTTTCGAAGTTCGGCCTCGATAAGAGAGCGCTTCGCGTGAATGCCCACGCCGCTCGGCAATGAGTCCATCACCTTCGAGTCCTCTGCTAGGGCCAGGAGCACCTCGCTCAACTCGGTCGTCCCGTTGTTATAGATGTTAGCCACCTTCCCCTTGATGTAGTCGTCGATCTCCTGGACTTGCTGTATTTGCCGAAGGTTCGAATGCAAGCAGAGCAGAAACGGTAAATGACACCGCAAAGCAAAACACAACAAAGAAAAGAACAGACAAGCATCGTTTCATCAAGCAGTTCAGATTGCGAAGCGTTCTCGTTAAATGTCATGCTACGACTAAGCGTATCACCAATGCGTCACTAATGTTCACATGTCATTCTAATATGCAACTTGCAATACTTGCATTAATGACGCTACATAGTTTTTGATCAACTTCATCATACTTTGTTTAGATTATTATTAGATCAGGCGTTCAGAAATATATTCTCCCCTCTAGAAATTGAGTAGGCATACGCTGAAAAATTGCTTTGAAAACCTTTGAAAGTGAGCGTCACTTTTAATCACAACTGTCTCATGATGGGTCTGGTCAACCTAAATAACTTCGAAGGTTACGAACACCCAGTCGTTGAAAAACGTCTCAGCAGCTGAATGTATAAGGGAAAACACTGTACGCGGATAAGGAATGTATCCGTGGCTTCCACACAATGCCTCGGAAACAAACAACTCACTTAAGATAACTGCTTAGTTAAATAAAAAGGGCCAGTGAATGGTGGAAGTACCGACAATACCGCTTGAAGGCGACAACCGCTCCGTATACTCTCGTATATCCTGGGTAAGCGTTAACCTTTCTATCACCAATTTCTTTACCCAAGTGTACGTATGCCTTGGTTTCACGCATCATTGAAGCGAACATCTTAGAAAAAACAATATCGTGCATTATGCAATTGTCCTACAATTGATAAAAAACTAAAGTTTATTAGCGTTCTATACTGATGTTTGGGTGGAAACGAGTTCGCCCGTGCCCATCTCTCTACCATCCTGTACCAGCTACTTGATTCGAGTTATTCTCCTTAGCACTTGAGGGGATCGGATGTTGGCTGCACGCCAGACTTCTGCACATGTTGCTTTCCATCTCTTGACGAACCGGAGGCAGGGTCCTCGGGTGACAGCACGTTTATAGTGTGCTCAGTGATAGAAATAAACACGACCCCCCTAAGCCCCTGACCTGGCTCTCGCTTTCTTGAAACTAGCCAAGGAGTTGCCGGGTAAAATGTATTGCATTGTAAGTCGCGGTGACGAATAACGGTCGTTAGCGGGGGATTTCTTTTAATAGAAGAAATCATATGTATATTTGGCCAAATAGTCTGCTCGTAAGACTACTTGAGACTTGGTACTCGCCTGTACGAGCTTCGCGTCGAGGGTGGGTGCTCCCGGGAAGACGATTAAAACCACGCTCATGTTGTCTCGACTGCCTTTGAATAAGCAAACATCGATGAGATGGGAGCAGATATCCTCCAGGTTGGCCTTGGTGCGCAGCCCATGCCGGACGAAGTCGCACACCTTAAGGTCGCATGGAAAGCAATAGCTAAGAGATTAACGAGGCGCTATAGCTTACAGAATGCAACAAATCTGATATATTCTATTTAAAGGGCTGTTGTGCCTAAACACAACCATAAAAGATTGTGCTACACTCATTCTCTATGTAGCACAAACGGCTGTGTTTGCGGTCTTGTACAAGTAACTGCCTAGAACTGCATGATACTTTAGCGAACCCGTCTCCCTGGCTATAAAGCAGCTCGAATTCATGATAAACCAAAAATGTCATAAAAAGTGTACGACACATGGAAAAAAATGTTCCGAGTTTTTCACGACTTTTCTATCGAGTCCGAAGTACCTCCTCGTTCGTCATTACGTCCCAGACGCCGTCACAAGCGAGTACTGCAAATTCGTCGCTGTCACTCTTTTCGAGGGCGGTCACTTCAGGTTCGGGGCTGACCAGTTGCTCGCATGGGCCTCGTTCGCTGTTAGCCTTGTACTCGTAGTCGCCGAGAGCCCGGGACACGGCCAAACTACCGTTCACCTATAAGCAGAACACGCCGAAATTGATTAATAAGACAAGTTAACAAACAACTACACGCTCTTCATCTTTGTCCGTTGCTCGCAAAGCCGCCGACAGTGTTTTCCCCTAGTCTTTGTCTGTGTGATCTGGTGACTTCAACAACCAACCTATGATGTCATCAACTTCATTCGAATCTGAAGCTTTTGTAATGACGGAAAAGTAATGCAGCCGGGATGTGACTCATCAACATCGACAATGCGATAGGAAGATGAGGCAGGCTAGCTTTAGTCAGATACATTTGACTCTGTTGGTCAGTCTTTTTACACGATAATGCAAAACAATGCATTTGCTGTTCACAAGATGATCTATGTGCTAAAATTATCTGATCCCTGCCAGCGCCATCGATAAACTGTTTTTTTCACGTCACCCTCTCAAGCGACAAATTCGGGCGTGAATCATTGGTTGAGTGGCGCCGCGCTATTTGCATCAGATCCCTAAACCATTTAGGCCACGTTTTATCCATGGGTCCAATTCAATGAGAAGAACGCTGTCGCTACCGATTACTTTGGTGGAATCAGGCATATTGGCCTTATTGATGATTACAGTTGAGGTGTGGACGTACCCTTTGTATCATGACGGATCCGCCGGCCTTCTGAATGCGGTCTTTTTCTGCAGGATTGCCAGGCTTGTGATCATGCGTGCAGAGCGCCACCTTTCCACCCCGGGACAGCACCGCTCTTGAGTCCCCGCAGTTGGCGAAATACAGATGTTTCTTCGTCACCAAACAGCAAATTGCCGTTGAACCTAGAGTAGTCATATAAAAGGCGACAGGCCAACAAAATATACGAAGATAGTTATTGCGCCTTTGCAACGAAACACCATGCAACATTGTATAGGTGGTTGGGTAAGGTATGCTCCATTCCAACATTTTGAATTAATGAATATGCCGTTTGAAAACCCAACGTTTCCTATATTCACCTAGAAAAACGAATGTAGGCCTTCTTGCAATGTACCTTGCCATATTCCTTTTTGATTTGCCTCTACAGCTACCAATTCGTCAAAGGCAAATGGCAAGTAGCTCAGCGGATATCTGCTGTCACCTTGAGCTCTGTCCCCTGTTCACTGTTAGCCAATAGCGAATCTGTTCTAAATAAAAATGCGCTTACCCGACCGATCGTGGCCGGCCATCACTTCAGGTAGCTGTCGCATTGACTCATCCAACTGTAGGAAACCGCTGCGGATAGCGTTCGATAAGGGGCCCGTCTCACCGTAATCCTCGTCTATATCTATGAGAAGCAAAATCGTTGGAAACCGAGACGTTATTCGAAGAGCCATGAATAAAGTTTTATTCTTGTCTCCTGTGCATATTTACATTCTATAACTAGTCAGTGCTATATCTGGCGGAAGCAAAACCTGCGACACCGTTTAACTTTCGACTAGGCTTTACTGGTGGCTTACTTTTCACGAATATAATATTCTCGAGAATAGCCGGGAGAAGGTTGGTGGAGCATCTTGCACTAACGCCGTCGCCCGCATGGCCGTCATACACGCCGAAAAAGCTCCAGCTGGGAAATCCCCGGACCGAGCACAGCGCTGTATGCGCATCCTCCATCTCCACCCGCCAGCCTTGCATTGACGAGAGCGCAAACCGGATGCCCGACGACGCCTGGCCGGACTCCGAGTGCTTCTCGATCTTCGGCTTCTCCAGGAACGCGCCCATCCTGATACCTCTGTAGTAGTGCCTCTGACGCTTGGAGCAGCGTTGCCTTCTTGGCTTCGGCTTTGCTGCCGGTGTGAACCTCCGCCGCGTAACGCGCCCCCTAAATTCGGTGTAGCTTGGCTCACACTTCACTCGGCACTTCCTGAACGTTCTTCGTAGCTCCTTCGTGTTGAGGTGCAGGACAGAAACAACGAAGCGCAAAAAAAGGTCGCTCTCTTTCTGGCGCGCGTATGCCACCTCAGTATAGCAGAATCTGCGCGTACTACCAGCCGAATAACATCAGCGGCACGTCGATCACGTACCCAACAGAGGCGTCCGTCCTAGCTCGCCGACGCAACCGGAGATTTTAGCTGAGACGGCGGCAGCTCGTTAAGGCTGCTGCTCTGACAATTTTGGATGGGACCTCGTGACGTCCCTTGTGCCTGTCTGGTTAGGCTGCCCAAATTGGCTGCCGATGTCTCGTCGACTGTCTTCTTTGTCAGGTTCGACGCGAGTTCGTCATCGGCACGCGATAATAGACAGGCATCTGGGTGCTGTTCGGGCAAATTACTTGAAGATTTTGTTGTGCTGCTGCACCTGGGTGGCGAGGTCGTCCGCGTTCTGTCAGAACACACAGCGGGTTATTGGTCGTTGCCAGCCGCCGAGCTCTAATCGTAGACCTGCAAAAAGGAGATTAAGCGTACGCTATTAGACGTGTCGTAGATACTGGCCACTTCGCAGTACGGGGATCCCAGGATTCGACCCCTGTGGCATGTTTGGGGAACAAAGGCAGGAATGCGCACGGTGGTTATTGATAACGCCAACAAAGATGACGATGCAGATGCGTCAAAAACGAGATGGAAGACAGCTTTCATTGCTGTCATCCGCACTACTGGTACTCGAACTAGCTTAACTGGGATTTGCACAAAAAAATGATGCCATCTTGTCGTATATAGCACGTAGGGTCGTTTTTTGCACCAGACCAAAACGTGACGCCCCATAATCAGCCAGCCAACAGAACAGCAAAAAATAAAACATACTAGGCTCTTGTGATTTTTATCTGCTGATGCTTGGGTAGGTTCGCGTTCAGAGACTGGAGATCGCACAAACTGAATTGCCCTAGCAGATGGAAGTTCATATACTATGACAAACTCTTCACTAATCCATCCATACTAGCGTTGTGAGGCATAATTCCATGGGGCGTTGAGTTCGTAAAAATCAAACCGTCGACTCAGTGGTCATTTCATTCCATACCAACTAGAAAACAGGCAGCCTTGTTAGCGTGTTTGCTGACACCGTTGCTGTAGTTCGAAATTACGGGTGATAGTTTTGTTAGCTCAAAAGCTTTATTGAAAGGTTTAACACTATACGGTATACGAGCGCATTAAAATCCTTTTACTTCCTTTATCAGGTAGGGTGATCTCCGAGTTTTTACAATGCAAACTGCCATGATATGTATCAACGCAAAAACGACCAACGGTAAGATGATGGATAGCCGAACAGCTCGTCGTCAAATTTCACCGCTAACCTGGATGGCCTGTTCTTCGACTCCTTGATAAAAGTCGTAGACGCCCACCGCTCCGTTACGAACATTATGAATTAGTTCCACCTTTCGTGCATATCACCCTATCGAAGTAAACAACCCATGCAGATTATACAGAGCTAGAAAAAAACTGCAACGATGTCGTCGCGGAGTGACCCTCCTCATTCGTGAACAGCGCTCGCAACCACCGTACATTATGACCATCGTCCAACCACCGAACAGAACATCAACTGTTGTTCACTGAACGAACTGTTTTTTTACACTCTCGAAGTGCGGGTCGCAGTGTATCGCGTCAGTACCTGTCCGATATTGACGCTTTAACCAATCACTTCAGGAACAGCACCAATAGCGACATCGCACTAGTCGGTCAAGAGTTGCCACACGCTGGTACACGCGCGGCCGTAGCCAGTCATCCGCTGGTGCAAAGGCAGCTCCAGTGGGAATCACCACCGAGCGATGACTGTCGTCGAGACATCTACACTAATCCTAGTAGATGTCCCAGATACGACGATTACAGATCGCCTCGACGGGGTCGAGTCCCTTACGCAGGCGCTGCCGGTTCCCACCAGGAGGGCGTACGACATCGCACGTAGACGTAGGAGTGACTGTAACGAAGAAAAGCCCAGTCTTAAAAAACACCGTGACCTTAATAATAAAAGGTCTCACAGAGTCCATTGTTTACTCGTTGCGGTCGTATGAAAACGTTGCCCCAAACCAAAACGTTTCGCCCCCATTGAGCCTCGCACGGTTGTAATAGTCATTTCAATTGCTGTAGGCGAAAGCGTCGAAATTCGTTTAGCCAAATTGGGTAGCGTGCAATCGATGTCTTTTTCAGGAGAATGTGGGGAAGATGGGGGGTAGGTTAGTAAGAGCTAGACTCGGAGAGGCAACATCTATGCCCTTGGCTCAGTTATTCACTTGAATAGCAAATTCTGGGCGCGACCTCGGTTTCGCATGGTCTCTAAAATGTCGTAACGAAAAAAATCAGCGGAAGCTCAGTTTAACTTCCGTTTTCTCGACAAAAAGACGAGTGTAATTAACCCCAACGGCTTGACGACACGTCGAACGATGACAAAGCGAACACTTTCCGGCTGTCGATAATCGACCGGTGCGCGACTGCTTATAAAAACACTCATCTACGCCATAGCTATACTTTACGCCTGAGATGAGCGGCCAGCGATGTTGACGTGTCTCTGTTGAGTATCTGTGCCTGTCTTCGTTGGGTGTGACGCAGATCAGAGAACTACAAGTTCACTGACAATAATCAATTAAATCTAGCTGGGTTGTTGCTGTTTATCGCTGACGCTTTCGTTAGCGCCAGCCGCTTCGGTCTCCTCGGGGAAACGAAGACGTACTCTGAATTATCAGTTGCTTTCATTCTGCTTCTTTTACCTTGGTTGGGTTACCGTGAGAAAATTGGGTAGCTCATTGTTTTTTCAATACAGCTGGTCTTAATTTTGGCGTGGATGCTTAGGTTTAAACGGCGACCGAGACGGTGCAACTGCAACTCTCTTTTCTGCCTATGGTAAAAGCAGCTAAATGTTCTGCCCGCAGATAGTCTCTTCCGAGGTGACACTTACAAGGTAGATGTTATGAAGACCACCTTCCACCAATTATGCCTGCTGACCTTGTCTGTAGAAATTAAGTATCTTTTATGCGAGCGACGATACCCCCGTCGCTCGTGTAAAACACTGTTATTGTGCGTAGCACCGTAAATATAGCACTGACAATTGACCAAAAAGTTCATCCATTTTTCTAACGCAATCCAGTGTTATTTGCAATATAAGTACCATTAGAGGTCCTTGATACTGTGGGCTTCGATCACTTCTTCAGGCAGGTTGAACCAAATTTCACTCAAGCACACGACACCACTCTCGAATCGACTAATCGCCGTAGTATGGCCAACGTACGCATAAGTTTAAAATCTCGCAATTTAACGACCAGCTATGGTCATGCAAAATTGAAGAGCGTCCGGTAGCTTTTGCCAACGATAGCGCAACGATCCTGTTGACCTTGTGGCATAGGATACGGCCTTCCTGAATCCACAAGTCACTTTCTTCGGTTTAGTTTCGACCTAAGAAAATCGAAATATCGCTATGATGCCTTTAAACGGTTGTCAAGTACTTTCAGTTTTCCAGAGAAGACTATAACTGAGGAAAATGATCGTTCAAGCGAGATCGATTAAGGTCTCTTTAAAAAACACGTTTTTTTTTATTTCATCTCGACCACACGTTTGCTCCATAAATGTATACAAATGAATAAGGCCGTTAGTAACACCGATCACTTTTCGCCTAATTAGGCTCAATTTGGTATCAGTGTGTGGCTGTACGTTTGTCAGCGGCGATGCGCTATGCGAAATATGTTTTAAACCACTCGTAGACACACACAAACAAACAACAACAAACACATCGAAGGATCATGTTATTCATGAAGGCTGGATTTTGGTTACGATCAGACTCGTCTGATATTATCTTCGTTGTTCATAAACCTACCGGCATGAGCTAACCGCTCATGCACATGCAGATATACGCAGTACGCCATAATCGTGGCGGCGAGACGTCATTAGCGGCGCACCTCTTTAAGCCCCTACGACTTCGTTTCACCGAGAAAGGCTTTCCACATATCTCCCTCCTTCCCTAGTGTGACATAAACGAGTCGTCTATCAAGAGATCGTCGCTTCATTTTGTTGATTTCCGTTCGCATTTTCCCAGTGCTTTTCCCCGTTCATCTGTTGTTTTGCTGGCCACAGGCGTCACCTTAACCATCAAACGAACGCGGCGAAGCACCAATTGCGAGGTACTCAATGGCCCATGTACAGACCCGTTCTCGACGTTCGGATGGGGGGTCGCGCCGTTTTGACAATTCAATTCTGACACCACCAAACTAGCTACTCCTGATCGCCGCTGGACGGATCGTTCTGTCCTATACCGCCAAAACCGATTCGATCACTGCTCATTGCCGTGTACTGAGTCATCAGTTGTGTCTCACCGTACCGAGGGCCAGAAGAGAGACTACACTGTTTCAGGTGGATATATATGTATATACAGACATTGCTATAGAGAAAGCGAGAGAGCGAGGGCAAGCGATAGAGAGAGAGATACACGGTAAGAGAGAGAATATAGCACAACGAGCAGAGGTCGCAGATACTGCCATAGAGCGGTATATATCCTGTCGTATAACTAACTACCGCAGACACGACACAGACATTCGTTAAGGCTCATTGCCATCGCACAGAGAGCTTTTGTACTGTTTTTCCCCCCTCCTTCTCTCCTTCTTCTTCCTGACTTCTACTCCTCTGTCTGTAACCACAGCTTCCCACAGTGCTGACGATGTCCCGTCGGCTGATGCTCGAGCGGCGTTCGCTGAACGCAAACAAATAAACTCGATCCAACGGCGACATTCTCCAACCGTTGCTGGCCAAGCCATTGGCGTGTCGCGTTTTTCTTCGACACTCTCGTTGAGCACTATCCCCACTGGCCGTCATCGGCGACGATTACCGATATATACAAGCGGACGAGTGACGGCATCGACGTACCGTAACACCACATAGAGCTTAGCGTACCTATCGTTCACCGTCGCTGGCAAAGTGTCAACAGGCAAGCCGGCCAATGGCCGAGAGGACTACCACCCTACGGCGAGGGGGCACTTCACGACATGCATCTTATACAGTCACTAAAGGAGGGGGGGGGTTGTCTCGGTAGGCAATCGTAAGCGCCGCGCGACGGCGCTTACGATTGCCTACCGAGGGCTGGCCCCCCCCGGGTGGCCACCTTAACACGTCGAGTCGCTTACCTAGTGGGGCGCAGCGCGATGGCCTGGGGGGCGGCGGCGACTGAAAAACGCTATCGAAACAATCAGCCGGAACCCGGTCGCGGCCAAACTTTAATCACTTTCTCAACAAACAACGCACCGCACACACTCGGCTGCACCTCACACAGCGGTGCTTATTATTTTGCGAATACACAAGACAAGATGGCGCCTTACCCAGGGTCGCCATAGAAGCTTGGCAGTAAAACGAAATCCCTCGTCGAGAGCGCGCCAAAATTTGAATTTGGTTTTCGTACCGGCGCGGGGAGCAAGTAGTGTGTCGACGTTAGTGTAGCGACCGCGATCACTTCCAGACTTCCGAGCTGTAGCGGTACTCTAGCGGAATGGAGTAGTACGCTGTCGAGAGGCTGGCTAGAGAGCAACGGCGGGGATGGAAGCGAGCAAAGCGCGCGGCCGGTAAGATTGTGTAGAGCTACTAGCCCATCGCTGCCCCATAGGCTCGACTGATGCTGGGTGGTGGCGCTGATCGGGAAAGGACCGCCGGCAGATAGCGCTGCAGTGATATCTTAAGGGCTGGCGGCGGTTATGCATCTGTATGGGTCCTTGCAACGGTTTTTGGATCCACTTTGGTCGGCATTGTTGCACGTTGGTTTTTGCCGGTGGCCAATGAGGGATATCGTTGAGAGAATGTTGACTAGGGGTAGATGGTACGCGGCTTGTTGGACTCGCTAGCGGTCGAGAAAATGGCTAAACATGTTAGTTATGGTATTGTGTAACAATTGGGTAGATTTCTCTCTGCTGATTAGTGGTAGATTTATGTATATGGTATGGGTGGCATTAAGTAGGACCATCATGTTAATGATGCCTGATGGTTAGACACAGATACACGCGCGATAGCCTAAGCGTTTGCCAAATGGGCGAGCGGTTGGCAAAAAATCAAAAGTGTGTACGCGAAGAAAGACATGTGGTACACGTTTAGGTGTGTCGTCTGGTTTTTCACTGTTACGAAGCGTATTTAGTCGAAACACATTCGGTCTCTTACATTTAGTAGTTAGAAACGTATGCCCTTAAGGAAATATAGATTTATATCCATACTAAATTTACCTCTTTTAAGAGGTAAATTGACCCTAGTCAAAATTAGATGTTGAGAAAATGATATCTCTTCTCATAATTTAGTGTAGTAGTGCACTTAAATGTGTGATAAGTTTAAAACCGCAGCTAACTGGCAACGAAAATAATTCACTGTAAAATCTAACCTGAAAATTAACTCTCATCGGATGAATGCTATACGGTCCTAAGATGGATATTATTATTAAAATATATCAAATGATATTATTAGAGATTTGTTAAATAACAATATTAAAATATACTAAATATTAATAATTATTAAATAATATTAATAAGCCAAATTGAATAATATTTGATTCAAAGATTTTGCCCATAGCGAGACTAAGAGTCGACAGTTTTCCTTTCATCGATTTTTAGAAAAGCTATTTGTTGTCAAAATAATTTCGTAAGTTCAAAAAGCACTAGATTAATTTCGAAAAAGACAAAAATTGCAAAAAAGTATTTGCTCGATTGAAGAAAACCGTTCTGAACTGGAATGTCGGGATAAATG
Source organism: Tropilaelaps mercedesae (assembly GCA_002081605.1). Taxonomy (NCBI): domain Eukaryota; kingdom Metazoa; phylum Arthropoda; class Arachnida; order Mesostigmata; family Laelapidae; genus Tropilaelaps; species Tropilaelaps mercedesae. Next base: position 11,367 of record MNPL01003221.1, read on the forward strand.
ACTAAATAGCCATTTCCAATCTGCGGCAACGTCGTGTCAATGGGTGCCATGCGGTGATACCCCGGATAAGAAAATTTTCTACAGTACTTCAATTTGTTTACTTTGTCACCCTAAATGCCGTAGTTGAAACTTAATCTCTATGGGAATTTATCCCTTGTCAGAAGATAGCATTGCTCATGGTAATTACTTTTAAACTTCCACGGAGCTACCATCAAGTGAGCTCAAATCAGTAGTCAATGTAGTCGTGCAGGTTGGGACGACTTAGCATGTACGAAAGTGACGTATACAGTTGTAATTATTTAGCCTAACTGGGTGCGGTAAACTGTATATACTAATGACATCTTTAATTCTTTAATATAAAACTTAATGATCTAAAAAGCTCGAATTTTCAGTCGCAATTTTAGCGCTACTTTCAAGGCACTGATATATGCTTAGAAGTTTGCTTACGTTACTGCAAAGTGGCTTGAGTCGAATTTAGATTAGTTCGCATACAAAGTGCGAACGAACCTAAATTCTACAACGTGTGATAAACCCATAGTCATTATCATAAGAGTGCGTACATGGGCTCGAAAACATGATGCTAACTTCTCTAAATCATGTTTTGAGTCCCGTTCAGGCTACGTGGCCCGTGCTTTACCTTGTGCTGCTGTTTATACACTGCATGCTGGCTACATCATGGCGCTCTCCCAATGGAACGAGCCAATATTTGGATTATTTTGCGTGAGTTAGGTTTCAAGCAAAATGGCCTATACTAAGCATAGGAACCTTCTACACAATTAATCGGATGCGATAGACCAGATATATGTGCGAGTTCAAACCCAACGTGTAAGCAATTTGCTCTATATCTTCGTTATAATGCAAGGTCTAGCTGAACGGCAGGACTGAGATTTTCTTAATATGTTGATTTGCATTCGAAATGTGCTCTGTAATGCTTCTATTTTCTTTTAGAGAAAACAATATTCCGACTAATAATAATGATAGCAATAAAAAGAATAAATGAATAAGGAAATAAGGTAGCGTGGCATGTCTCAACGATCGAATGTTGTCAATGTTTCTTTTTGTGGATTACGTCTAAAGAATAAGAAACGCCTCGTTACTCGTCGTCGGATCGCTGATAATATAGGGAATGATCCGTATGGGCGATGAGCGTACAGTAGTTTGCTCCGTTTAGCAATCATGGCTCATTTCCCCGTACTGCACGAAGCCGAGACCTGTGCGCTGATCCACCAGGGGCTGGAGAAGCCTGTCCAGGAACCTCGTGCACAGCAGTGCCCGCCCTTTCTAACTTGTCGGTAGCCTCTGGGTCGTTCGATCTGGCTGGGGGGTGTTGCGAAGGGCCAGAGGATTAATACAATGTGGACAGGAGGCACAAGAAGCTAGCAGAGGAAATGAACGTCTCAGAGTATTACACACATACACACACACGCGCGCGCGCACACAACTTACGGACATTTCCTTTGTGCTCCTTAACGCTCCACATGCTGGCATACACTCATAGGGGAACCTATTAGCACTGCTGGCCGGCTACTGCGAACAAGGGTGGGTCGACGAAAGCGCCCAACCTCTCCCCACGTCGCGTAGTGCAGCCCACATCGTATACTGCGTTCGGCATCATGGGCAACCTCCCCCCTTGACTGACGCGTTCACCATACCCGGCTACTTTACCGGGACTGACCTGCTGGCCTAAGATTGTGGCGCTTACCAGGGTAGAATAAACCGCCTCCTCTTCATTGGCCAGTTAGCGGGATGGCCGCTAAGACCTATGGCGATCCCATGGTCTCACCTCGCCGCTTGCACCCGGTGACGTATATATATATATATATATATACATATATATATA
>MNPL01003222.1:0-18496 GCA_002081605.1 Tropilaelaps mercedesae
ATATATATATATATATATATATATATATATATATATATGTACATAAATAGAAGTATTTTTATAATTTCAAAAATGTGGGTATAAAAAGGTTTTATTGGAAATAATCGTATTATGTTGTTTTTTGTCCATATCGTATCGCGATACTTTTTTCCTTATTGCTTCGTCCTCGGAATGTTAAGCTGAACTATTTCTGCAACCTTAAAATTGCAGATAATGACGAAGCACAATTACTCGACTTGATTGTTAATTTTTCATAATGCTCACGCTGTGCATCTTACATTACAAAAAGCACAATCCAACAGGGTAGGAAAGGTCTAATCGTTAAAGGGTCTAACATATGAATATATACCCTATATGTCATGCTTTGCCTTATAAATACGCATTTTGCAGGTGATGGTTGTGCCATTGGAGCTCGCAGCGGGGGACCGGTCGCGTCATCGTTGGGAAAAGGTGAAAACAGCGGAAAAATTGCTGATATGAATATGGGGAAAGCTGTAGCGTGCCGTCGAATCATGTCTATCTCCGAATTCTTTGATTCTATGGTAACCGAAGCGCAGCTAACAACAACGCTGGGCTTCTTCTTCATCGAATTCAAGTCATTCGTCAACCAGTATTTAAAATGTAATCCGTCAGAGCACGGTGATCTCAAAAGCTTGCTTGGCCATCAGCGGCTAGCTCGAGCTGAACATCGGCAAGTTAATATGGGTCGATGGGTATGTAATATGACGAACGTTGACGTTTGATTAGCTCTAGGGATATCTCATTCTTGCAAGCGGCACAAGTCAAGACGTTTAGGGCGCCCACGGGAACGTAGGGGTGGTATAGTATCTATAACCACACTTTAAGCAGGCTCTAGCATAGTACGTAGTAAATTTCTACGAGGCATAACTGTTTGTCAGGTCCCTAACTGAAAACACTCACGATTTCAGTATTTATCCAATAATGTGGCCACTAGTCCAATTTTTTACGGTGATCTTAATATAACTATGACAATGATTTTATCCTCGTAAAAGTGACCCCATCAACCTAGAGACTTTCTTAATGCGAAAACTTAAATTTCTTGAGAATGCAATGATTAAATAAATACGTCATACTCTTTTCTTGATCCCACAGCTTACTTGCTCTTGAGTAGAATACCAATTCGTGTAAAAAGCAGTAAATGTACCATAACATTTTCTTGTTTACAAAATTACACGTCTCGTTGGGAAAGTAATATATTTGATGCTATATTTCAAATATAACCTCTTATTTGGCAAAATGGTTATACATGTGAGGTGTTACAACGAAGAGCTAGTAGCGCTTCATTTTATTAAAAAATTGAACGTGTTTTACTGTATTCTCAGTGAGTTTTTCTTGAGCTACTTTAGTTTGTATTTGATTAAATTTAGTGCTCTATAAGTACTGCAAATATTCGCTTTTTTGGGAAACTGATGACTACTTCTTGTTATATTGCAGCACGAATGTTGGAAAACAGGAAAGCAGGAAAAACCTAGCTGACTAAAACCTTCAATATCATTTATATGAATGCTATATCCAGGAACCGTTGTTACAGAAGTCATAGGTAAAGTGATACTGTGTTCGAATTAAAAGGCGATTCTATACATTCACTGCACATAAAATTCGAAGCGATAGCAAACATAGAGCAAATGACTATGTAAAATATATGCTTGCTGTGCCGAAAAGCAAAAAGCAGATTGAACGTAAATTAATTAGTACTGACATTCTAGCAGAAGTGTATAGAAAAAATATGTAAATATTGTAGTTTTAGAATCAGTCTATAGGAATAACATGCTCTGATTTCATGCCTCTGCTCCAAATGAGGTTAAGTCAATTTTATAAAATACCAATGAGGTATCATTAGAAATATACATCAAGTATAGTAAACACAGCAGACCTAGTTATTGTTCGCTAAAATTGATTGTAAATTATCTAGGCAAGGTAAATAATATAGAATGCACAATATTATGGTAAAATACCTTTAAAATGGCGCAGGTGCACCATGATAGATAAAACAAAAAAATTATAGACTCTTTTATATCAGGTACAGCTGATGTTACTGGGAAAATATAAAAATAATAAAAAATGAAGTCTCTTTCTCGGAAGAGTAACGAAATATGATCCTAAAAGTGATGTAAATAACTATATCTACAAACTCATTTACAAAGCCTGCTTGAAGTTTGCTTATAGAAACCACACCACCCGTTACTTGTTTGTGGCAGTCCTGATCGCTGCAATTGTTCAATAACAAGCTGCGTGATAAATTTCTTGCATCTAGTGAAACGTCGACATTCATTTCATTATATATTCATCATGTCATATCAATTCCCGGTGTTAAGGCCTAACTAGTCATTCCTGCCAACAAATCATTGAGCTTAACGTAATGTGGCGGATCACGGTTTAAGCGCGGCGTTAAGGAGTTAATGAGTTATTTCAATTTAGGAAAAAACGGGTTTTACAGATACCTGTTTAATCCATTGCTGGAAGCTCAAATGCTCTAATTAGTACTTGCAAAAGGTATATCCTTAAAAAAGCGTATATTTGCATATGTATATATACTCTGAATACAGTACAGAATTCATTCATAGTTAGAAATAATCAGTAGAATCTACGGTTTTGCCTTAGAAGCGCTTGAAGTACTAAAATACATATAAGATACCTAAGCGTTGAAATAGTAATAGTTTAAAGTAAACGGCCCATATAAGATAGACATACGTGTCTGTACGTAATATTGCACTTGGTTTTATCACATTCTATTTCTACGTTACAACATGAAGCATTATTATTATTATTATTATTAGCGTACACATGGCCAAGTAGGGTCTGCCGAGCCTCGGTCTTCCCACTCATTCACATCGATGAACGGCTGAGAGCGCTGGCTACCTGATTTTAAAACGATGTGTTAAATTATAAAACAATAATATGAAAAGTGGCTTTAAATATTTTCTTGGCAAGGCAAAATAACGTCCCTAATAACTTGATATTTCTTTTTGAGATAATTTTGGCCTACATGTGCATAAAATTTAGTCGAAGAGACAAAACTGTTGTTCGTATATTAGATTTATTCGATTCTCCCTTGCAAATGGCATACAAACAACTGTCAAAGATTTTACTTGGCGCTTTCAATGATAATGTTTTAACAAATGAACTGAAGCAGCCTCGGGAAAACTGGATAGAAGCAACCTTTAAATTGTTTGGAGGTACACCTCTAAAAACTAATAAATGGAAGGATATGTGTGCTTGAAAAAATCTAAGAGCGATTTTTTAGAAACGTCACATATAACGTCAAATTACATCAAATCTGTCGAGTTCCATAAGATGGTTTCATATGATGTTTTCTCCTCTGTGTGAAGCTTCAATTTAAAAATGTACATTTTGCAGGCGGTGATTGTGGCATTGGAACATCCAGCGGAGGATCGGTCGGTTTGTCGGTGGGGAAAGGTGGAGATAGCGACACGACTGCGGGAGTGAATATGGGAACAGCCGTACCTCCTCCACGAGCCATGTCTATTTTCGAATTGCTTGATTACATCGTAAATGAGGCGCCACCAACAGTGCCGGCAACGCCGGGCTTCTTCTCCGTCGAATTCAAATCATTCGTCGACCGTTGTTTAAAGCGTAATCCGTCAGAACGCGGTGATCTTAAAACCTTGGCGGGCCATGAATGGCTAGCTAGGGCTGAACATCGGCGAGTTGATATGGCCCGATGGGTATGTAATGTCATGGGCGTAGACGTTTAACAACCTGCAGGGACTCTTCCGTGGAGCCGTCTCCCATACGTCTCAGAACGTACAGAATTGTCACGGAACCTTACTAGGTGGTGTAGTCCCTGTACTCACATTCTAAACAGGCTTTCGAAGTTGTACTGACAAGTTGCAAAAATGTGCCACGTTCTTAACTAAAGACATTTACGGCTTTGGAATCCATCCAATAATGCGCTGGCCCAACTCTCTATTTCAAGGCTGGTATATGACAATGAGACCTTCTCGATAACGCCAACATGTCTACGGGAAATAAGAAACGTTCGAAAACAAATTCTCTCTCGCAGGATTGTACTCACCACCGAGATGAAGGTATATGTGATCATATAGTTTAAATGTAATTTTTTTCTCACAGGATACTTTAGAATCTGAAGCTGTATGATTTGTCTGGTTTGGATGCTATGCGCCCTGAAGGACATGTGAAGCTATAGAGCGGATAGTAGCATTTAATTTTTTTATAAATATGGTGTATACGGAAGCATCACTTTGATTGTATTGGTCATCGAACAAAATTAAGTAAATCTTATTTAAATCATTTCTCAGCAAGCTGTTCAGAGATAAATGAGTTGGAGTTGGAACTGTATTTAGACAATAGTTTAGTTGATTTTTGATAATTAGAAGTTCATATCTTAGGTTTAGCTATGTATATATAATAAGGAAGCTTTTAAAATATGTGAATTGATTAGATGAATTTAAGGTGTTACAGAACAGCTTCAGTGAATTTTTATACTTTGCATCTGATCGGGTGCGATGAATACACACATAAATACAATAAATACTTCGCCTTATAGGGTTTTGCTAGTGCAAGTTTATCTGGTTCTTTCAAAATCTTACGACTCCTTCTGTATGTAAGTAGGTAGGTGACTAGTTATTCTCATGGATAAACTAGCTAATCTAGTTCTAGAACTGTTTTGAAATCGTTAGAGGATGAATAGCCTTCTCGAAGCCTACCTGGAACAAAAAAGTTCATTTTATATTTTATCAAGTTTCCTTTACCCTCTGATATAGTAAGACCAAAAAACTAGGCAATACATAATTCTGTGATACAGGCCTTTGGTAGTGATATTCTGAATTGACAAGTTTAATCGTCATAATCTATGTAGCTGGTCTAGTCGTATGCCTGGACTCAAAATACTATCATATAGGCTATATAATCAAATTTCGTGGAAAAATAAGGCAATAACTCTGAAAATATTTCTGTTGTATCGCCAAGCCAAAAAACAAACAATATGCAAATAATTATGATTAAAAATTGTAGAAAAACTGTATGGAAATACCCTATAGGGTATTTTCATACAGTATATACCCGTCCATAGAAAACACGTGGAAAGAACATGCTTGCTGGTGAGACTGAGAAAATAAAATTTTGTGAACGACCTACCAGATATATTTTCCAGATAATATATCAGGTATTGTAAACTTGGCTAATTTATATACTGTTCGTAGTGTCGGTTCTACCTTCATTTGGAGATGTTAATGACGTAAATGTAAAACACGCATTTTCTAGAGCATTCAGTGCGTTCAAATGTGACACCAAATTATGTGAAATTGAAAGTTTGTGGATTAAACTACGTGAAAATATCAGGGTAAATTGAGTTATATATTTCCCGTTAAATTCTTTGAATTTTTAGGAATTATTAAAATTTCAGCGAAACAAGCCGATCATTGCTTTTGATGTGTTTTTTGTAGACATATTGCGTAGACGTATACATAAGTCGCGCTTAATGCGCTATGAGTCCAAAAGCATATTATCTAAAATAAGACAGTTATATTTTAGTTTGAGACTAGGGTTATTTAGTGATAGAAACTTGACGGAAAACCACTTCTTTTATGATTCTAATCGTAACTGTAAAGCTACTTATGTAAGGTTTAGAGACTTACGTAAGTTAGAGCAGTTGAAAATATTCAGAATGGCTAGATTCAGTCAAAAATGTTCTAGCAATTTCAGGTTATTACGTGAGCAATTTCAGTTTACAATACATTTTCAAAGTCTCTCAGGTAATGTAGTGATATTAGAGCGAGTTGGTACCATCTAATTAATTTTATTTAGGTACATTTATTTTAGTAATTTTGGGCTGGCTGCTCGTTAATAGGTGAGGTCAATTGGCACGTGATTTGGGAATCGTCAAGCTTCAACTCCGTCAAAATACTACCATTATCTCATATTTATTAGCTCATATCATAACATTTCCTATACAATCAAATTTCTCTGCCTTAGTATATTAGGAAGTACAAACGTTTGGTAGAAAATTACAGCCTATTTTATTGGACCAGATTTGAGGCTTATAAGGAGAGTAACAGCCGAAATTTTAGTATACATACGAGCATCGCGTGCGAGCCGACTCAGTTGGAAGGCTCCGCACATTTTCTTGTTTGCATTTAAACTGTTGTTTTGATCCTAGTTATTATTATCCTTAAATTGCAGATCAGAGGGCACTCTACAGAAGCAAATTGAACAGGCTTCTTGGGAAAATTTAGTTATTTATTATCTTTTCATCAAATATGTAGCTTTCAGAATGAACAAGTTTTTAGGTAGTTAGTCTGCGATGACGACAATATGAAACCAGTACTATTTTAATATTAGGGTCAGTATGGAAAATTGACCCAAAAGCCTCGAGTACTTTTGGCTATGAATTTGGCTGGTTGTTGTGGCTATATAACTCCAATGAGTCCAGCTCGGTAACTTGGTGCATTCGTATGCGCCTTACGACTGGAGGAGACGTATAGGTGCACGGGTTCGATTCCCCCGGTGCATATTTACATTTATATGGGGTCCGTCTTACGAAGTGATGCAAAAACTGCTACCGTGGATGTTAAATGTTGGCTGATGGTCAGCTTTAAAAAATATACAACTCCAATGAGTACTTATTACGCAACTTGCGACTTTTCATCGTAATTTGGCAAATACCTATGGCTGTGATGTTTCCTCTTCATTATGGATTTTGCCTTAGAGTAGTGTAATAGTTCTACACACTAATTTCTTAAACCTAATTTATTCTTTGGAACTGATCTAATATTACATCAAACCAGAAATTGCAAATAAGCCGGTAATGGATTACGGGTCTATTAATTGCCCGTTCCGATCCACCCGTACGCACAGGGCACCTAAGTTTTTCAGTTTACAGCTTGCCTCAACCAAAAACAGCAATGCCGCAATACTAAATACACAGTATGTCTATATAACTGAAGGTCTATATAACAGGGTACGCTGCGTCCTTCGAAGAGGCTCTTGCCTGCAATCGTACCTGAACTCGTTCACACAGGAGTGTACTAGCTATTCACGATCAGCTTCATACGACTCTTTTCTTTCTGGGATTATCATTCTTTAACAGTTTCCGAATAATTTGTGATGCCGCTGTATTGCATTTGCCGCTGCTTAACGGAGGAACAAAAGACGTACTTTTTTTGTGATATTCTTCCTGCCCAGACGGATGTTCACTGACGGCACTTCTTACGGCCAATGCATACGATCGCCTCTTTACCGCATTTCTGAGCAGTATTTTTCATCCAGATCGAGATGTCTAGGGCTACATAAGCCTGTAGCTCCAGTAGATCCAGTTGACTGGTTGAATGATTGTTGGCCACCTTGTCAGATCGCATCTTGTATCATTAATGAATCTCTTGTTGAAGGCGCAGGTACTCTTGCAGGTCATACATTATTTAGTCGTTGAGTGGTTGTCGCCGAAGGTTGTTGGTTCCATTTTGACTCATTCACTCTAGATATCTTCTGTTTTGTTTTACCATTTCGACGTTACTATTCTCATGCACCCATCAAATTGATTTAAATTGCATTCTCAAACGCTTTAGATACATTTCTGCATCTTTGGCATATTGTGTCTATCGTATTTCACCCTATACATTCTCGTCTTGCAAAAACCCTATTGCACTTCATTAAGGGTATTATATTTCATTCAGAGCTTCATTAGAGCATATTGTCCATCTCGTATTTTTCATCCGCTCTATTCTAAAAAATTATTCTATTTTGTTTTAGCTTCTCCATGGGCGAAATCTAGATAACTCTAATCTTATAAATGTGTGCTATGTCAAAGCCAGGTCAACCTACAATCTATTTGGTGCCCACTTTTGTTGGATTTCTACGCTATTTTTGGTTAGCGTACTGAGCGCTAATGTCACATTTTCATGCGTAGAAGCTAGTATAGCTCTCGATTTCTATTTTGTTAAGGTCTTCTTAATTTTATATGAGTTCGCTTCAGCACTTAAATTCCTTTTTTCTAACTTGTCTTGATGTACTTCCAGATAATTTATATCTACGTATTTACATACGCTTACGACTTCATTTGTATTTCATACTTCAAATATTATTTTACCAAGACGGTAGAGAAACTCACCTATCATTGATTTTGATCGATTAAAGGTCTTTTCTTCATCTTTCTTTCCCCAACTGTGTTGCTCCGACATGTAGTTGTTCACACAAGGCTATCCATGCGTGACTCAGTAAGTCGTCAGTATATAGTATTTTAAGTATAATTTTGTATTGTTAAATTCTTGAAAAAATTTTCATCTTTAGTTGGAAACATTCGTTTTTTGCAGCTTCGTTTTAGGTTCCACTATATATGGGAAAACTAATGTTGGACGGGTGATCCGTGTCTCAATCCTATAATCGTAGTCATCGTGTTAGACAAATATTTACCCATTTTTAGCGTTACGCGATTACCTTTACATTGAGCTTTTAGTATACCTAGCATACCTGCATCCATGCCCATATTTTTAAGTATTTTCTACAATATATTCTTGTCTATTTTATCATACACGATTGCTAAATCTAAAGTCGTTGATATTAGGCTGCTCTTTTTTGCTTACTATCTTTATTGCGATGCAACTATAAAATGCAGATTGTGCCTCTTCATCGGTGCTTATAGGTATATCGGATTTTCCCTAGAGATTTTGCCCCCTTACACCAGTCCTTCTTTGTCTATAGCTCTGGCAAAGAGGCTACATAGGACTGCCAATATTGCTATGGCTTAAAGGTAATAACCCTATTAGAATTTATTTTTCAAAATTGTTTATTCTCTTCTATTGCTAGTTTTAGAAATGTCAATTTCACCCTGAACCGTTTTTAAATAGTTTAGGGTGAAACTATTTGCTATTATATTCCTTATTTGCTAAACTAAATTTGTTAAGATTTCTATAATAAATTCGTATGCTGTCTCAATCTTCTAACGATATCTGCATGTAGTTAACCCAACGTTGCCTCGAAATCATTTTTGATCTTTGCGAGATACGTGAACACATCTATCGAGAATGTCATAAAATTGGCAGGTTCTACTGAATTTAAATTGTCTTACAATGATTACTCACTGGTTTTGCCTTAAGAAGTTGTTTAAAACTTTTGTTTAATGGCAGGTATATACCTTTCGCCTACATTCTCTTCTTGTTCCAATCTTTACTCTGAGAATTGTCTTCTTTATGTAATCCTTAAAATATTCTAAACGTTTTATCCTTGAAACTTTTTGCTCATAACCTCGACTACCTCGGCCATGTATTTTTTAAGTTATTTTGCTACATTTCTTTCTTAATCTGTAAATCCAAGATGGCTTCCGTAGAGGCGTGCCTAGCAACATTTTCAGCGGACTTTGCTTGTTTAACTCATTCCATGTTCTGCTCATTCCTTTGTTTCATAATAATTTCTATCCTATATCTATTCTATATTCATCAGGAGTAAATTTAGTTCCAAATATTCGTGCTCATCAAGCATCCGTGTGCTCATCCAGGCGTTCTAAAAGCATTCATTAAATCCAGAAAAACTTTTATTGCTCTCGGGATATTTACTTCAAATTTTTCGTTTCGGTCAATTAAAAAAGTCCGTTCATCATCCATTTTTGCTGATCGAAACATACCATGCAGGTAGATGTGTAAACCGCCCGGCAATAAAGCAGTAAACAAGCGGCTTCGCCGTATCGTCATTTTTTGCGTTTCATGTCACGCTTTCTACAGGTGATCCTTTACCCGTTTATTTTAATCATTTAGACGTAAACTGTTGTCCATTAAAGGCAGCACCTCGGCCTTCAATGTTTGAAACTTATTACCACCATTTATTTGAGTGATCACATCACGTAGCTCGGTATACTATTCAAGCCCGACGTTTCATCGTTCTGGATTTCGCTGTGCTTCAACGTCACTAATACTATGCGCTTGCTCTGACTGGCAATGTAAGATCATCAATATAGGCCACGATGTTGATGTTTGAAGAAAAGGTAGTTAACTGGAGGAGCTAAATCGAGATGTGTGCGCAGCTACACATTAGATATGGACTGCACAAAAAACGAATAAAGGGCAGTTGTTGCCTACCCGCCCACCTGCCCCGTTCCCTTTAAGTGGGCTAATTTCACCCGGTTGTTTAGATATGCTACACGGTGTTAAAATGAGAATCGATAAGATAGATATCTATCTATTACCAAAAGCCGAAGTTGGTTTGTCCTCTGTTTGCTACTGCGATGTTTTTTATTTCGCCCGCATTTTGATATGTTATGAAGGCTGGTGAGAAACACTGCTGGGTTAACCACTTTTATTTGAAAAACGTCATTCCCTGCAAAAATTCGCGAAGGTTGCCAAAGGACTGCGCATAAAAAAGGATGTCAAATTAAAAAAAGTCGACTCCCCGTAAGCCAAATAATTAGGAGCATGATGATTTTTGTTAAAGCTGTCCTGATGATTTGAAATTCTTTTAGAGGCTCAAAACTATAGAAGTTAATTTGGAAAAAAGAAACTTCTTCTGCATTAATAAATATTTAGAGAAATTGGTTGTTAATGGGATGAGTATGGGGAGTTACATTAAGATATATGAAATGGTTATCTAACAATAAAATAGGTACAACAATATACATGGCGTTGCATTAATGAATGAAACGCGATGGTGCTTTAGGGTATAGTTTAGTGGTTCCTACCTGCGATTTCCCATGATAATAATTTCATGATGATAATTTCAGGGTATAGGCGACAAAAGACATTTGGTAATTTCGAAGTGCGGATTTTGATGTCCATGATTGTATATGTGTGTGTGTATGTGTTATGAGGAATGCATTGCTGTCTTTTACGTGCGGCTTTCGGTGTCTACATAACAACACTAACAGCAACAGCAGCAGCAGTGACGAGGATAACGACAAACCAAGTAGACGATTAACAAGATGTGCGATATTAAAGGACATGCAAGCAGTTTTTTAGAAACAATTTTGTTCCATTTAGCCCTAGAATCCGCCAAGGCGCTTAATTGGCACACCATCAATAATGTCCTCGGCACTGCTTAGTCCAAAAGAAAATACGACAACTTCAGAGTGGATATTAACAAATGAAGACACCGCAAGGCATCTCTAAAAATATCTATAGCCGCCTGTAAAGGTCTTGGCCTCTTAGGTTACCCAAAGGTGGATACAATTTTGGATCGTAAACTTCATGTCATTTCTAATGTGGAAGACGGCTTCTTCAACCTAGAACAAACATACAAAAGGCAAGGGTCTCGCGTAAGTTGAGATATAACCTTCTAATGAACACCGCGCTCACGTTTACTTTGTTTGAGATTAGGTAGCGCCAGCGGCCAATGAATGAATCATCCCACAGTTAAGTATTTATCCTCCAGCCAAAAACCAATTTCTCATATTTTTATTTTTGGAACCCCTCTTCGTTGTTACAGCTAGACGTAGAAACCTAACCTGATTTACTGCAAGCCGCTTACACTTTACGCATCAAACCTTGAACACTAAAGTAGAATGAAAACCAAGTCTGAACAAATAATCTATTTAATTTTCACGAAACCAAAAGCATTTTACGCACGAACAGAAATGATTTTTCCTTATCACTACGTAAGCGTCACTCACACCAAAAACATAAAACATGGGTAGCATAATAAAATCAGGTTTCATCCACCAGCACTTCCGCTTTCATATCAACTTATACTCTTTTATGTCAACTTATGCTCATTAGTCTATTTAGACGCCAGTTAAATTTTTGCATTTTTATACAACCCAAAAGGCAAGATGTTCTATCATTTACAACCGCACTGCTAAGTGCATGCCTATAATAATACTTTTCCGATTTAGAGTGCATATTCTAAGCCGGAACCTCGTAACGCACAAACAGATTGATAAATACTTGCTATGCATATATTAACCTGTTTTATGTGGTCTTAAGTAAATACCCTTTATTTTTGAACTCTGCTTAAGAATGATTATCCATGAGATACAAAACTATGTAGTTCCATTCTCACAAATATATTTTTCAAGTGTTTTAATTTTTTCTATTTCGAAACATATTTAATTTAGTCTTTTGGGTTGAGCAAGTATTACGAGGAAATTATAATTGCCTAATAGTTGCAAAACGTTCAACAAGTAAGTGGACTTGGTAACTCCGTGCCTTCCTCAGGTTTAATCCACACTAGCAATTTTTCAGAGCAATATATCTCCACCGAAGTATTTTTCGTTCGGGTAAGCACGGCTTCTGCTCTATCTGTTTCAGATAAACATTGAGTGACTACTTCGTACCATACATCTGTGGATTTCATTTGTTTCTGAAGTCTCTGTGTTATTTCAAACAGGTCACCATTTTTTTTTCCAAAAGAGCTTTCACTCTCAGTAAATACTTTTCCAGGGCTCGGATTTTTATCACGAAGATCTCTTAACTTGTAATCTGTTTTTGAGTTATCTACGAGGTTGAAAGGTATCATCCAAAAAATATTTATGCGATCTTCGATCCTAACACATGATGGGTTGCGTACTCGACTCAAGTAGAACGTTGAATCTTGCCCGTCATTTATGGTTTCTAAGTATTGCCAGAATGCCGACCAGTTTTCATTCCAGGCAACACGGTTTTGTACAGAAAAAAATAGTGAATTAAATGTAACACCATTGTGGCATTTCAGCATTTTCCATTTTAAGCTTTCAAGAATTTTTAAAGTTTTTCGAAATGAATGGAGATCGACCCAAGTGTCTTGATACACTCGAAAAAGCCACGCCGGATCCTCACAGCACAGGTGAGGCTGAACTTGAGTTTGGTTTATAATACGCGCTTTTTCTTCTTCTGGCAACATATTAATGCCGTGTTTTAAATTGGCGATTGTGTTTGCTGAAATGGTATTTTCCCACGCAGCGTATGCTATATTCAGTAAACGACATAGAGTCCGATACGGTGTGTAATTCCTAGAAGGCACGGCGTATGGAAACATTTCAAGTACGGCCGAGGTCTGTGGAAGAAAAATTGTTAACGCCAATTCAGCTCCATGCATCGCCACGAGAAGGTCGGTGGCACCGATAAGTCGGCGCAGTTCTATTAGTGAACACTGGCCTAGTGAGACTACATGAACTGAGCAGTTTTTTTCAGATTGGAGCATATCTTTGACTTTATCGATATTAAGAATCTTACGATTAGTGTCCCGAACTACCAGTGTGCATATAGACGTGTTTTGCAAACGGAACAACAATTTTGTCATGTTTAAATTCCTCGGGCTACTCATCATTAAGTTGACTTTACTCTTGCTGTGAATATCGGGAACTCCGGCCCGCCGTCTAAATTTGTTCAACATAGAAATGTCGGTTCCATCAAGAGGACCTTGGGGTGTTTTAAAACCATATTGATACCAAAGTGTGATCCTAGGCATTCCTATATAGAGCTTGTCGACACAGGTGATCTGGCCCAGCTCGGAATAAACTACAGGTACACCTACTAAGTTATATAGCTCATCGAATAAATGCCGGACATGGTCCACCAGCAGCAGATTGACGTTTGTATTTTCATTTTTCTTTATTTTGGGGTACGATGCTGAGGTGTCATTCAACTGCTCCCAAAGAGCAAATGCTGGCAGCACGTCGTCATGAAGAACGTGCATAAGATTGCTGGGGAGGAACCTATGCAATAGGATAGCGCGTTCCAGCTGACGTACTTGACGTGATGAATCAATAACATGGTCAAAAGTCACTTCGTCTAAGGGCACAATATCAATAGGCAAGCCATTATGTTCCACTGTAGAAGCAGACAGATCTGTTATGGGCCACTCCCCGTGAGTCCAAGAGCGGTTTGCTTTTTTTTTCTCAATACCACTACTTTTCAGTTTAAACAATAAACCATGCCTATGCCAACATACTTGACTAAAAAGACAATGCTTAGAACGCTGGACGTGAGTGACTTTGTTAAATGTGGATTCACCACTTCGATTTGCACCGTTTTTACTTTTAGCAATTGGTACGTTCATTTGTGCACTAGGCGGTCCGTACAAACAAGAGACTGAGGAGGTTCCTACAAAATATGGTATTACGATATTAAGAAGCGCTATAAGGAAAGTAAACTTTCCAAACATTGCAAAATCGGACAACTTTATAACATTGGTAACTGACAAAACAAATAGGGTTTTCATTTTGAGGCTTTATCGAACGGATAACTTTTCCATTAATAAAGCAAAAGCATAAAGCAAAATTTTAAAAAAGCATATACAACCTTGTCTACAAAAAACCTGATATAACAATACTTGAACTGGTAGTTCAGTTAAAGGTATCGATACAAAAAAACATGGCGATTCAAAAAGAAGAGAAATTATAAAAAAAAAACTATATAATAAGCACTGCTTATGTTTTATAAACTCATTGTAGAAAAGCATAATTGGACCTAATAACGTTGGGTTTTTTGTACACTATGCTCGTGGCTGACTATACGGTATCCTTGCTATTGGGATCTTTGCGACGCTGAATTTGGCTTACATGAGTAGAGCGCTCCGCTCATTAGACGATCGTTGACTATTTACTGTACCAAAAACATATTGACCAAATAAGATGTTCAGTATCGAAGCTACACATCACAACATGATTACGGCAGTTTTCTCTACCAAATACGATGCTAACTTGCTGTTATCATTAAATGACGTGTATTAACGTAATGTAGCCGTCGTCTATCAACATCCCCTTGAAGACGACTTTATGGGACTCTAGAACTATTTTTCTTCCAGTTTTCATTTGCAAGGCTTCGCTTATGCTTGAAGCTCGCGTGGATTTGAAATACAAGGAATAAATTGGATGAAACGGATTTCGTATTCTGTGAAACTGCCAAAATTCAGTTACCAATTCGAAGGTTTGGTCTGGGAATGTCGGAGTAGGGATCGAAAAACGATTTTGTTCGCTTCATCTTCAGTAAACGCTTCCGAACAAAATGAAGTTAAACCACACGAAACGTTGGATTGCTGAACCGTCGCCGCTAACTTCCTCTAGCGTTAAAGGCAACTGCTATACGATTCAAAGCGTTTTTATCAAAATCAAGATAACTAATCACCTTTAGTAAAACTAATTAATTTCCCAGCGTACAGGTTAGCATAACATTTTGCATTTCTGCTTTACAAGAGAACTCAAGAGATGTCGCATATTTCTAACTAATAAATGGCTTCCAAGGTAGCGTCAACAATAATATTAGGAAGAGTAGGTGAATCTTGATCTTTGAATGGCTCGTCGATGAAGCACAAGATGGGCTGATGATAGCCTACGCCTCCAGCGGTTGAATTCAAAACGCTCTCGGTTCCTAATGCTCCGTCTCCTAGAACCTCATCTTCGTTTAATAGACCTGTAGATGGCGGAGCAGGAAATATCAAACAGAAAATGAGGTCAGTGCCCTAGTGGAAGCTTGTATTCGCTTATAGGAGATATAATAACCGGTTTTATTCCTATTAGTACTTACTCTTTTTTGGGTTATTGTTAGTAGTTTGATTGAAGGAGAATCCTTATACAGTGAATGTTCTATGAAATTGACGGTTTTCGTCCATTCAAAAAGCGGTTGTGAAAGACAATATATAACTGGTTTCAGTACGAATGTTGAGAATATTGATACGATAGCACAGTTTTCAGCGTGACTGAAAACTGCGGCTTTCGCGTAAATCAAACACAACTTCATTTAGTCGAGCCCATATCTTTTTAGATTGCTATATTAGTCATAGACTCATTATAGTTTTATTAAAACCTAACAGCGTGAAAATACTAACACAGTAGGCACTTTTAAGGCCTTATTTAATTAAATTGATTCGTTTGCTTAAAGATAATTCTCATAAAATAATAAGCTCGTTTTATTAAAAGTATGCCTATGCTTCCACAATCTCACGATAATAATTTACTTCACTTTTATCACATTCAATGTATGCAACTCTACGATAGGTCTATTGCACTAATAGCATGAATATAATTGTGGTATCTAACCTCTAACATCAGGTAGAAGAACTATGAGATTGACGAACCATGATGTTTAGCGTCGAGCATATTCAACATTTGACACTTACTTTAGTGAGTACAATAAATAGTCAAGCATGGTATAAAGACATCTGAAGCAATAGATCTAAAAAATTAAAGCTTAACAACTGTCTTCTTTTTTTCTTCTCCTTTGTTCAATGGTGTTCTATAGTTTGTTTTGCGTAATTCAGAACGCAGAATTGTGTGGTGCTTGCGCATTGTTGATCTGCCCTAAATTCGCAGTAGATGCGAGTTGCAGCTGCCTGTTTATAAGATTGATAATTTAGATACATCTTTAGACTAATAAAACCAACTAAACACGAAAAATATTTATAAAAGCATATTATTTATAATAATTGCAATAATAATCATTATATTTTTTACAGGAGTGAAAAATTGTTAATGCCGATTCAGCCACATGCATCGCCACAAGAAGTTCAGTGGCATCGATAAATCGGCGCAATTGTATTAGTGAGTACTTGCCTAGTAAAACCACACGAACAGCAGTTTTTTTCGGATTGGAGCCTGTTTCTGACTCTATTGACATAAGAATTTTGCTGTCAGAGTCCCGAACTATCACTGTGCACGTGTTTTGCAGGCGGAAAACAATTTAATTTTAATGTTTAAACTGCTCGGGCTACTCATCATAAAGTTGACTTTACTCTTGTTGTAAATATCGAGAATTCAGATCCGCGGTTTATCTGTTCAACATGTAAATGTCTGTTTCATCAAAAAGATTTTGGGGTATTTTAAAACCACGCTTGTGCCAATATACGTGACTAAAGATACAATGCCTAGAACGCTGAACGCGAGTGATCCTATTAAATGTGGATTCAACACTTAGATTTGCACCGTCCCCGGTCCGTACATACAAGAAATTGAGGAAGTTCCTCAAATATATGGTATTGCGATATTAAGAAGCTCTGTCAGAAACTTAAACTCTCCAACATTGTAAAATCCGGCAATTTTATAAGTGCGTATCATTCAGGAAAAATACAGTAAAACGGTAAAATCCTTCTAGTACTGATGAAGTAGGATCTAGTAGGATGAAGAACAGCTGCTGAACACAAAAAAAACATAGGTAAGCTTGATTAATCTTTGTTCAGCAGGAACAAAACTTTTGTCAATAATGAAGAATTGTGCATAAGACTTTATGCCGCGGTCGTAATACAACATTTACCACATAAGCCTAAAGCGCAGACAGTGATGCACGAGGAAACAAAATGTAAAATTTCCAGGGAACACAGAAGCCATAGTTTTCTCCCCGAGTGACAGCGTTGCTCACCTGGCCAAGAAACTAGCCACATTGTTCAAAGAAATAGTTAAGAACTCGTTGTTGAGCTGCTACACTGTCAATTCCCCTTTAGGAAGAATTTCCGTGTGCTAGGTGACAACTACGTCATGTTGCACAGGGCTTTTGGTCTCAGTAAGGGACGACAACCACTTACTATAAACGGAATAAACATACGGTCGTCTTTAGGATTCTTTAGGAGTCTTTAGGAACATAATTATAGCGCCCAGATATTAAAAATTACCAGCGATCATACAGGGCGCGATTGACCCTTAGCTTACCGTACGCTAATAAGGCTTTAGCACCGCAACATGTATCATTCCACCACACTTTATCAGCATGTCATTATATACATATCTATATATTCGTAATAAAAAATGTCAATGAACTAACCCAAGATATTACTTTTTCCGAGATCGAGAAATTCCTGAATGCAGACAGGAAGCAATTCTTCCCTGGTCAAAAGGATGTCTACAGCACTCTGCAGCCAAGCCTGAAATATAGAAATAACTCGCTGAAATATAGCCTCAAAAAGCGTATCAAAAAACATAGTTAATGCCAAGCTCCAAATCGAAAACCAGATATAATAGCTGAACGGGTTTAAAGTTCAAATAAGTTCGTTTATGCAAAGGATGCGAAGATGTGCTTCAAAGTTTCAGTATGCCCCGTTGCATCGGCACACAACATTGAGTATGAGAACGAGCAGAAAAACGAAACGCATAGGGCTAAGACAAACAATTAGCACGAGAAAAGTTTCAGTTCAACACAAACAGCGAAAAACCTTGAGTAACGCAGAATACGATACATAGAAACGAGTACCGTATTTGTATTTTAGGTCACATGCGAATATGTATGCAACTTTATGAAGCAACTTTAACTCGAACATGAATCGTCAGATTAGTTAACAGGAAATAATTGAAACGACCTTACGGAACGACAACCACTTCCGTACGCACGCCGAGACACCATCGATTAAACCTTTTCCGTCTCTCGTGCTCCGCATGCATTGCCATAGCTAATCTTATTGTGAGAGGAAGCCTAGAAGCTCCTATTCAAGGACATATGACAATCATTTTACGAATCTCAGCGCAGTTAATAGGCAAAAAAACGCATATGTTTGAAATGATAAATTATAAATTTACATGGTACAAAATCATATGATCTAAAGCTAAGACGATAAGAGGGGATAAAATACGCTCGGCAAGTCATTTAATATATATATATATATATATATATATATA